>JACEGR010001643.1:0-158474 GCA_014170235.1 Listronotus bonariensis | reverse complement strand
GGATTGAGTTGGCGAACGCCCGACAAAGAGCGTCAAGAGCTGAAGAAGAAGCAGATAAAAATAGTGTAAGTAATGAAAAAGTTTTTGCGCCTAAGGTTGATATTGCATTTTCAAGAGGCATATTCTGTCGTCCTATGGAAAAACACCGTATGTTATATGGATTATTATATGCACATACGGTGTTTTTTCGTTGGACAGCAATATTGAAATATTGATATCTACTTGGACCAGGTTAAAATGCATAAAGTTTAATCTCGTACAACAGCTTAGTTTAAAAGTATCCCTATATGTATATTATCAAGAGATGATTTTAGGCTACGGCCAAACTTGCGTTCTGGTCGCGGCGACATAAACGTTGCGATCTGGACGCAGTAATGGGTTGGTTGCATTGAATGTTATGTAGGAGGCCAGGCCTGAGACCAGCGACAGCGACATGATTTTGAAAACGCTATTTAACAGCGTTTCTCGGGACGTCGCGACAAAAATATTTCACATAGTTTCTAGAACAAACACGTCTTCAATTTGTTGACCGCTGAGCTTGTGAGAATACATGAAAAGTGTAGTAAAAAAATGTTTGACACTGAAGTATTTATAAATGGCCGCCGCTTTGAAATACAAAGTAAAATTCTAATAGGGAAAATTTGGATGGAACTAAGCAATACTGTAGTTCAAAACTGAAACAAACTCAATACAATACAAACTGGATAAATACTTTATTTTTTTTTCTCTTGTGGTTTTTCTTTAAATTCCTTGACACAGTAATTGCTAACAGTATATAATTTTTCATGAGTTGATCTTAAATTGGTGTACTAAAACGCTTTCACAAGTTTATAAGGGTGTTTCTGTTGTAAATCAAAAGTTCCAATCGATTTTTGTGAAACCAGAAGTCGTAAAAGCTTATCATATACACCCAAAAATTACTTCGTTAGTTTCAACAACCCTACCAAAATTTCGTTGATATCGATAAAGAAATTAAAAAATGGCAGCTGGAAAGTGATCTCCTGGGCACCCGGTATACCATTTTTTAAATTTGGAATTTGTTAAAGTTCTTTGAAATATATTTGCAATAATAAAATAATAATCAAGGTGTCTCATAAAGAAATCCTGAAGACGGCGATATTTTCGAAACTACTAAAAACTAAATATATCAAATGTAGTATTTCTTACAGCTTTTAATGAGATCTTTTCACCGATAAAAAAATTACAAGCTATTTTATCTAAAAAATCCAACTTTGGCTTATAGCTTGAAAATTTAAGCCAATATAAAAATATAAGTACGCTACTGAAATAAAAACCCCTAAACTTTCCTATTTACATTGCTTTTCTATCTCTAATATCAAGGAAGTTACAAGTGCCTGGCTAAATTGACAAAATTTGAAGAACATTTTATCTCCAAAACGAATCAAGTTAGTCATGATTTAGTTTCACCACTAAGTTTGTTTAATAAAAAATTGAAATCGAGAATGCGCAATCAGATTCGTTCTATCTCGTTTATTTTTCGTTATACCCAGCAAGGTCAACGACAAGGCACCACCCTGTACCAGAGCTGTCGAAACGTGGGTAAATCGTACCCCTTTCCTAGCATCGCTCTTGAAATCCACACAGCGTGGCGGATTGATCTTCTATACAGTAAAACAAATAGTTTTCAGAAACATTATTTTAAGTTTTTCTAGCTGATACTGAATATTTTCTTTGTTTTAGTTCAAAATGTTCAAAAATTTTTCCAGCACACCAAAAATATTTTAAATTTAAATAAAGTAGTAAACTTACGTTTATTAAATAATTATTTTTTTTATTTTATATAAAGTAATAAAATTAGATTTCAAAAAATGTTTATAATAAATATTTTGTTATAGAGAAAAGCAACGGTAGCTGAAAACACTGTAATTAAACTTAAACAAGAACTTAAAGCTTTAAAGGTAAGAAAAATAAACAATTAGTAAAGATGTGTCTTATTTAATATCTTAATGTTCTTTTAGACACAATTTAGGCAAATTCAGTCTGAAAATCAAGCTATGAGAGCCAGTATGGGAGCTGGGACCATGGAAGGCGGTCCACTTTTCGAAATGCCCGCACCGAGGCTGGCACAAGAATTAAGAGCGGCAGCTAGCACGGCAGAACATTCTTTAAGGTATAAAACGATAAAATTAAATAAAATAAAAAATGTTGCCTGCACTGGGTGTCGGACAAAGATTTTCTCACGTTAAACTGCAAACAACCTCGAAAAAAAAAATATTTAAATCATGTTTTAATCATTTTTAAACCGTTTTACTTAGCTTGACCTGCTTTTTTTTTCACTCTTTCGGGGTCATCCCACCCAGGTCCGACGACCGCCCCCTAGGTGGTGCACTGCAGCCTGAAGGCTTATTGTACCTTGACCCCTACTCCTTCTTATTCACACACCATTCATTCCATAACTTGGATGGTTGTTGCTCGGTCCGCTTCCCCGAGCAGAAACACCGTGTGCCGCTGCCCAAAACACCGCTGTCGCCGGACACCCATCCAAATTATGGGCGCGCATTCCACTGCTTAACTCCGGAGATCGACGCTCGCCGATACAACCGAAGCCGCCACAAGCGCGCCTGCTTATAAATTTGTTATTTGTTTGGTGCAAATTTAAAAAATTGAAACGAAAACGATAAAATTAAACAAAATAAAAAATGTTGCCTGCACTGGGTGTCGGACAAAGATTTTCTCACGTTAAATTCTCGCTGAACATGAATCTGGAATCAAAACTAGGGATCAAACTGCAAACAACCGAGAAAAAAAAAGATTTAAATCATGTTTTAATCATTTTTAAACGGTTTTACTTAGCTTGACCTACTTATAAATTTGTTATTTGTTTGGGTCAAATTAAATAATTGAAATTTGACCCCCTTCCTAACGACAGATCAATCTGAAATTTGGTACACACTCTTAATCTTTGTAACAATTACCTAATATTACTGCCTATTATAATTAATCTTTATAATTGTAAATCCAAATTTTTTGCGAAATTTACAAATCTGTATGTTTCTTTCTATTTCTAGTAGTAATTTACTTGGTGCAAACACAGCAAAACACATTGGGATTCCCAGAGCATTTGTGATCGTCACAAGTACTAGTATTTTTTAAACGAATTTTACCCATCTTTTACCGGATAAAAACTGTTTTATATCAAATATATTATTTGAACAAGGGTGCTGACATAGGCTTGCATAAAAAAATATGATAAAGGCTTTACTTCATTTAAAAAAATAATCTAAAATTTTTTGGCAAACCCTGTATAATGGTAATTTTTATTTTTTTTTTACTATATGACAGTAATAATATATCACCTAATTGTTTTATTTCCCATTTTAGATTTATGTTTTAAGAATTGTTTATTAATGTCAATAAATGATTACACAAGTCAAATAAAATACTATACATAAAATAAAAGTTAAGTCTAGTAGACTAGTAAATATAAAATGAAAGTATATAAACAATATAATAAAAAAATCCAGGCGTAACAAGTGTAAATAGTCATAAAAAAGAAACAAACATATCAAGAACAAACAAAGTACTGAGTACTGAGTATAAATAAAGGCATGGAAAATCCTAAAAATTGTAAGTTTTGAATTTTTTTCTTTGATACATTCTGTATTATTTAAAAGTACATCATTTATTGACTAGCATTAGAATGTATTAAAAAAACTAGGGGTTGCCATTATACACGGTGGGACAATAGATTTTGGCGTCTATCCAATAAAAAGACCACTGAATAAATGAATCCGCCTAACCAATATAGAGCATATTAATATCTTTGAGTTTTTTTATTTAAATAAAGGCTTGACTTTTGTTAAATACTGTATTTAGCACAATATAGTTTTCCGTAAACAGAAGGAACAACGGAAGGTCGCTTCTTATTCGGATCTCGTACTATAAAAAATTCCAGCAAAATTTGAAGCAAAAATAAGCATTAAAGCTAGTTCATACACACGCGAAAAGCGAATTGCGAAAGCGAATATTTGGCCAAAAAATTCGTGTTTTTTTTTTCATGTTTATACAGCTGCCAAATTCGCCAAAATTCTAGGCAACAACATAACCTACAAATTTCTATATTGTTTTTACTTCGGTGGTTTTTACTTTTAATAATATAACATTTGTATGTTGTGATGAATAAAGAATATAGCACATTTATTTGGCAACAAAGATGTAGAATCGCTAAAAATTTATTGTAAATAAAAAGGGCTAAACAAGTTAATATAAATTCAAATCAAAAAACACAAAATACTTAAGAAAATGAACACAAAAATAACGTTCCAGACAACTAATAGAATGACATATAAATAACAATAACAAAATTATTTTTGAAATAACATATGACTAATAACCTCTTGTTTCTACGCATCTGCACACTCGAATATTCGCCAGAAATTGAAATGATCTTAAGTTTCCGCCCACTAGATTTTAAATTTTGCGAATTCGCAATATCTTTAAACTGTCTTAATTTTGAATTACTCGCCTAATTTTAGGTGAACCTGACCAATAAGAATGAAATTCGTGTTTCGCAATTCGCTTTTCGCGTCTGTATGAACTAGCTTTTACAATCCAATCAAATAAACAAACACTGCACGCTAGAATACCTGGTTCGATCGCAGGTGAGTCATCCGCCTTAGGGGTGATAACCCTCATACCTCTCCAGGCCTAACTATGTAGTCCGTGAGCCAGGCGCAAAATTTTGTCAAATATTTCCTTTGAGTCCATAACTTGTGAAGTGCTTTAAAAGGGTTGTACATAAATCGTTATTAGCGTCAGCTGCGGCTGCGATGGTGGAATTATACAGGGTACTTCAAAAAATATATCCATATTATTCTTGTGTTTTTTACATGGATTATCCCGTATATTAGTTCATTTTTAGATTGTAATAAAAATATAGTTATGTTTATCAGCGATACCTATACCACAAATGTAAAGTTTTTAAGATATTTACGATTTTTAAAAATTTCTTGACAAAACACATTTACAAAGAGTAGTTTTCATCGTAGTCCAAAAACTTTGGGGAAGGAGGTCTCTGTTGGTAAATGTACCGATTCAATGTCCTAATGATTTATTTTTCAAAGACAAAAATTCTTTTATATAGGGGACCGAAACTAGACACAATAAACATATTGGCAAATAACGGATGGATACTATAGAGAGAAACAACCAGAAAGCCTCAAAAAGAAAATATAAAAAAAACTATTAGAACATGTTAAAACATTTTAGTAAAATTTATTAGTCTAAAAATTATTGGTCTTTATTATAGTACTTCGGTCACTTGTACATAATTTTCAAAAGAAAAAAAAATCATCCGGGTTTTGGAGGGGCCAAGAACAATTAAGTCGATTTTACTTTTCTCTCTTAAACTAAGCAAATATAAAAAGGGTTGAGGCAGTGGCGGGTGGTACTAAAGGGCACAGGGAAACGTACCTACCCTTTCAGATATTTACTACAATACTATTAAAACACATCTAAACACTCTGCTCAAAATTAAGTTCTAAATTACCTCACGCAGCCACGCCTAAATATCAAAAGTTTCTTCCGGGGAACGCGAGAATTCTGCCCGTTTTGTCTATTGTATGTTGCTCAAGTACCATACGTCTTTTTACGCAAAATTGGTACAGGAAGTAGGCACAAATTTATGTGTCTCCAGGCAGAAGTCGCCGGTCAAACGGTAGTGTCCTGTGGAGTTTTAGTAGCGATATTTATTGTGGATTATGATTATACGTTTAATTTTAATAAGTATAATTAATTAGTTCGTATTTGTAGAGTTATGTGATGTGATGATGTGGTCCCTGTGTATAGTGTGTCTATGTAAGTTGGCGTCATATGGAAAACTTTTTTATTATTGATTTTACGAAAAAAAGGTGTTTTTATAAAAAGTTCTTCATGGTCCAAAACCCAAAGTTCATTCATCAGATATAATATTAATTGTGTCAGTCATCTACGATGTTTGGCCAAGAATGTAATTTTGCTGAAGAGTAAACTACCTGTATTTTTGCTAATATTACAAAATGTTATAAAGGAAAGACGTTTACAATTAAAAGTTACTTCTAAACATGCAAAAAATTTTTCTGCGAAAATCGAAAACATTTTAGTTTGTACATTAGTGCTCTACATTTCATGATTTGTAATGTCATAGGACAGTTTCAAGTAATTTTATTAAATTTATTGTTATTAAAACAAAAAGATAGTTTTAGGCCACCGGCCAGTTCATAGGGGTCAATAGGGCTGAATAGGGTCAGCTTATATACCCCGTGCCAAGACCGAAACGGTCCCATTCTTTTCAGTTTTTTGGCGTGTACCTAAGAAAAAGACCATCCAATAAATGAATCCGCCTAAATAGAGCATATCTTCAATAATAAAAAGTTTCCCATATGACGCCAACTTACGTAGACACACTGTATACGTAAAAAGGCGGCGCTATGACTACTGTGATTGAAAGTAAAGCTTTGCAATTTTATGGAAATATGGGTAAAATAAGTAGAACATTGGGTTTTTAAGGGGTGGAAATTAAATATTGAGTGCCAATTTAGCGGAAAAATCAAGAATTGCATAACAAAAAGAAAGGGGAATATGGTGAATTTAGGTTAGTTTTCTATTCAAGTTTGATGATGGATATCTTAAACAAAACGTGTCCCACTAAAAATTTTTTTAGATTCGTAATAAGCGCCCCCCAAAAATCCTCATATGCCAAAAATTATCAAAATAAGCGTGATGTCCGTTAAATAAACAATTACTCAAATACTCTTTTAAATACAGGGTTAGCCTTACATACATTTTATTATTATCTTTTTTATGCATGTGCCCTTCCACTGAACAATGTCACAAGCCGCCACTGAGTTGAGGGACTAAAAGCTATATTTTTATTTCTTTATTCGAAAGAATATAATAAAATATATAAAAATGTGTTTTGTTATATTAAAAACTTATTTGTTGGCATTTTTTTATTATTCTAAACAAGTTATTAAATAGCAGGTCCAGTTAAAAAAATGTTTATTTTATAATAAATTTCGTTTGTTTTAAGTCAAATTCCGACCCTGTACATATTGTGACTGACTAGTGAAAAAATAAATATGACAGATTAAATTCACATAGCGTGGTGTGAAATCATATTCGATAAACTTTTATTTTAAGTTCACGAGTACAGACGACCAACATAGTTTAGTAAAACTGGTAAAAATTATGGATACAGTGTTTTAAAAAAGTACCTATTTATGCCTAAAAATACGTATATCCTTAATTTTAGAGGGTATGTTGTAGTAAGAGAGCTAGTGAACCCTTAGAGTAACGTTAGGCCTGTAAGGCTAGAAATTTGTATAGTGATGAGTCATAGCATGCTAAGTACGAAAACCATCACCTGGCAAGCATTAGCCCTGCACATTATTACCCTTATATTTTTAAGAGTTAAAAAATTGGAGCGTAAGCTTGAAATTTTTCTAGGAATTTATTTCATTTATAGTAAAGTTTGAAAAAAAAATTGACAGGCGTTTTTGATGAGCACAAGTATTGCCAGGAGAACTAAAAAGTGTTGCTGATTTGGGTGGTATTTTCCTAAAGCTCTTTTAAGATCTTAATGGTAATATAAATATACAAGGTGCCACATTAAAAAAAAAACCAACCTGTATATTATCACCGTTAAAAAGATCTTTAAAAGAGCGTTAAGAAAATACCACATTAGGTACATCTAACTTAATTAGTTTTGGAAATATGGCCATCCAAATCAGCCACACCTTTCAGTTCGCCTGGCAGGTACTTGCGCTCATCGAAAACGCTGTCAATTTTTTTTAAACCTTACTATAAATGAACTAAATTCTAAAAAAATTTCAAGCCTACAGCGCCAAGCTTTTTTAAATTATTTTTTAAACTTTTAAAAATATACACGGTGATGATGTCCAGGGCTGATACTTGCCAGGTGATCGTTTTTGTCAACGACAAATGGACCAAGTTTGTTTACGTTTGAGCTGTTGTCATCAATACATCACAGTAAAAGCGCTAAAATGCTGTTTGCCAAATTTTATTTTGCCACTCTAAACCTACCAACCACACGTAATTATTGGATAAGCCTATATTAAAGGATTTCATAATATAACTTTTTAAATCAAAAATAAATATATTTCTATCATTTTTAGATATGATAATAAACTAAATATGTTCAAAAATTATTAGTTATTACTATTTTTTAAAGCTAAAGTCTTAAAATGTGTGGTTATTTGTCAAGCCCGGCAACGCCACCCGGAGGTTTTTACTCTATCGGAAACAAAACATGAATGAACTCTTCCTGACGCTTGCGAGTGACGCCCTCTTTGTCGTTTCTGTTGGTTTCTGTCATTTTGTCGGTGCAATTGCCAAACCTGATATGTGCAACATAATAAGCATGTCACATATCAGATTTAAGACGCGCACCGACGATTTTACAATATGGCCAGTGGCGTAGCTAGTGGTATCGGGGCCCATACTATCTCAGTAAATTAATGTTTCTTTGTAAAAAAAAAAATTAAGAAAAAAAGGTTCTTACCTCCAAACTGGGCCCTTTCCATATATTATATAGTTTGTGTGGTCGGGCCCTCCCTTGTGACTTTTTTCTTAGTCGAATAAAGTTGACAACGAAACAAAACCTATACCTTCTTTTCTATACATACACTCTTTTTGGGGGCCTCTTCTAACTAGGGGCCCGGGGTGAACTGTCCCACCTCGCTACGCTAGTGAATTTGGCAAGCCGAAAGTGATAAAATAGGGCGTTTTTTTGGTGTTTCTTGATGATTAGAAAGTGAATATGGGTACTCATTTACGCACCTCACTTTTCACAGGTAACTAGAGACATTTTATTTAGGGGCATCACTTGATGTGTTTTTAATGTCTTTAACAGCCTACAATCATCGAATATTTAAGTAATTTTTTCGTGTTAACCGTATTTATCGGAGTGGTTCAAACCGCATTTGAAATGACAATATAAATATAAGAGTGAGATAGAGATAGGTATTCAAATGTCTTGAATCGTTTTAAACCCGAAAACGCATTTAAACTTGTTTAAGGTTGCCCAGCGATCCAGAGTGTAGAAATATATGAATTCGAGCTTTAGAATTAGATAATAAAGTTTTACCCAAAAGTTTAAACATATGTGGGGAACATTTCAGAGACACAATTAGAAGTGATGGCCTTAGCCTCTTAAAGAAAGATTGAATTCCCAAACAAATTATAAGAATTGTATGACCTTTTGTTTTTACATTAAACGCGGTTTTGTACATTTTATGATTATCTACTTTTATCAAGTGTCAGAGTATTATAATCTTTAGTGTTGTACACGTGTTTTTATATATTTTTTTATTATATAAAATATAGGTTATTACAATAAATAGTTTTTTTCTCTTAATTCATGTTTGCAATTATAGCCCTTTGATTCTCTACTCAACACTGTTTTATTGTAAAAAATCTGATCCACCGTTTTACACTTACAAGCGTTTAAAATTTAGCAAAAATTTGCTCTATCTAGAACGGTTCAGCCAATTTTTAAAAGCAAACTGGCGTTGAGCAGATAATCAAAAGAATTTTAAAACCAGGTGCCACATGACCCTCCTTTCCATTAGAAAGAAAAAGTTGATAACGCTCCCTTGGCACTAGGCCTAGTGACCATAAAAAATTTGATGCCAAAAAGTAGTTTAAGTGACAACTTTTTACCTAAATTTTATCCGAATTCGATATCTTGTCCCGTTAAAAATAATGAGGAGGGGAGCACTTTTGAAATCCTCACTATACACAGATTCTTTTACAATACCTTTTCTTAGTTTATGGTTAATCTTACTTATTTTCTAAGTACATTACCAGAGTTGTAATTGAATTTGTGAGACTTTATGAATGCGGTGTATACCTAATAACAAATGATATCAATAAAATCAACTCAGGCACAGGCTCAACGTACTCGAAGGATCACTAGCTCTGAGACTATTGGTAAAATGAGGAAAAAGCAAAGAAATATGGTAAATTTTAAGTAAAAAAGTAAAAAATAATAACTTATAAAACAAAATATTTTTCAGATCTCTGCTAACTGGTGTCGATAATCTGCGCATGATGGCGTCTGCTTTGGAGAACATGCACAGAATTGAAGAAAAACAAGATAGATTTTCTAATTTTGACGACGGCTCAGGCCCGGCGCTTTAGCTTCTTCTTGCCAAGTGATATTAGTGTTGTATATTTTATTTTAGTATGTACAGGGTACTACAGTTTCAACAAACTATCTTCTAAAAGTATGGGCAGTTTTCTTCCCAGTCTCATGTAAAACCATAAAAATATTCATAAATTTGCAGCAATTATACATAAGACATAAAAGACCAACCTATTTTTTTATAATTGAGTCATTTACTGATATGAAAATGTTATTTAATAAATGTATTATGATTTAAAGCTACCTACCAGGTGTCAACGAAGCCATAACTCCTAGCGTCTAGAGTATTAGATTATCTATGAAATTTTTATTTTTGGTTACTTCCGGTTGAACTGGAAAGTGCCCAAAATGAATCTCGTTATTGGTAAGTTTCATAGGAAAGGGGAGTTTTTGTCTACTTATTACTTTTCGGTTACTTTCGGTTTAACCGAAAATTGCCCTAATTTTTATTTTTGATTACCATTTAAGAAATAATAGTTAGACACAAAATGTCAATTTACCAACTTCTTTTATTCCTATCTTTTATACCAGTAAATAAAATTTTTGCAATTGTGTTTTAGTAGAACAATTTGCGTTCAATCATGACCACCTAGATGCAATATTGAAAATGACTTTAAAAAATCATTTAAACTCCATTTAAAAATTCAAAATTAAAGCCATTTTCGGTTAAGCCGGAAAAAATATGCGGAAACAGTTTTTAATATCATTTCCTATAACAAGTCTTATTTTGATATGTCTAATACTCTAGGAGTTATGGCTTGTCTAATGAATTCGGTAACACCCGGTATACGTCATGATGCGATCAATTGAGTTTCAGTATGTTGAACACTACAATACACACACATTTAGGCCGCTTTCATACGGGCGACTTTTTGCAGTCGAAGTTGACCGCAAAAAGTCGATCGTTTGTGGTTGATTGTCGCTACTTGCATTTAACAACCATGCAAAAAGCGATTCCTTTTAATAAAGGCGTTTTTCGACTGCAACCGAACTTCTGCCGCTGATTGTCGCCGATCCCGTCGACTGACTACACGTTGTAGTCGAAATTGGCGACAAGATTTCGATATTTTTGTAGTCAACTTCGACTGCACAAAGTCGTCCGTCTGAAAGCGGCCTTAAACTTCAAGAGAGTTAGAATGTTTTAAACATACAGGGTGTTTCATTTAAAACAAAACTTACTTAACAATGAAAATTTTGTTATTAAGAAACCTTGTTAAATATAAACATTTTTTATTTTGGATTTGTATTTGTATCTTGTACAGGGGTAAAGATATTTCGTTTACAAATAGAGATAGACCCTGTATATCTGGTGTTGCCTTTCCCTGTCTCATATAACATAAGATGTTTTACGGGAGTTGAGTTTTAATTAAAAGACATAACATATTTTTGTTAACAAACCATTAAATAGGGTAAATGACTTCATTATTGTACTGCCAAATTATGTAATAGACTTATTTGGCTAAAAATAATCCCTAAGTCGTTTATTTGATAACTATTATCAATTTGTTACACTTAAGGTACGCGCACATACGTCGGCATCGGACGGACGGTACAGATCGTAAAATATAGTTTTAGTGAAATTAAATGAAGCAGTGTACCACCATGTGGGGGTGGTTGGCACCGGATTTAAAAATCCCGCGAGAATATAGCAACTTTAATTTAAATTCGTTTCATATGTGCGATACAGGCCAGAAGTTGCGTTATTTGACAAGAATTTAAGCCGAGTTTAACCGAGTGGTTTTATACCCCGGGTGAAAAGGCGCTATCTTTTAATATTTACTTTTGGTTTACCCATAACTCGCATGTGTGTGTGTGTGTGTGTTTAATTTTACTAAAACCATTTTTTCTGACCCGTACGTTCCGTCCGATGCCGACGTATGTGCGCGTACCTTTAAGAGGTAGAAAATATAAGATGATTTAGATCTCTAAAAATTAAAGAATACATTCAATGTGATGTCACTTAAGGTAGTTGTCGTGGTCCAGTATTGTAAGAAAAAATTAAATTTAGGCGCGCGTAAAAGTACACGAGCTTGTAGCTAAGTGGTTGAGAGATTACTCATACAAACTTCATACGTGATTTTGATCCGGCAACGTCGGTTATGCACCACCAATAGATTTATTGGAGACTGAATCATTGTACAGTGTACAGTATAGATCGATCCGTAAATACACAGTGTTTTGTATTTATATTTAAATTCATTTGAATTTTCCACGTAGATAATATTTTTATTTATGTACAGCGTTGCCAAGTTGTTTCTGTACTACTCGCTATGTTTACTGTTTTTAAAATTGTTAAACTTTAAACCGTTTATTAAAATATTAAAGTTAGATGGTCAATTGATAAATTTTAAGAGTAATTGATTGTCATAATAAAATATAACATTTTCTAGCACTACTCCTATACTACGAGAACTACCTAAAAAAACATCTGAAAATTGATCAACTGTAATTTAATTTGACAAAAAAATTAAAAACTTATTTTAATTAGTAAAGTACGTAAACGTATTATAAGAGGGGCTCGAAATTACTAACCCTCTACAGGGTTATTTGCACATTTGTGCTTGACGAATCCAGTTTAGTTCACTAAATTTAATAGATCAGCTTGTCGCACAATGTTAACATAAATTTAAGCCGATTTTGTCTACTTTTATGCAAAAAACCATTTCTTAAATGTTTAAAGATAAAATCTGAATCACCCTATATTAAAGTATCGATACTTTATAAGTATATCGATTAAATAATCATATTTATTTTAAAATATGGATATATATTTTTAGTATTCATACTAGTTATTTATTTGTCAGTATCGCCTGTTCCTACTCTACATTTACTTATTTTTTGTTTACTACAAAAATTTACAAGATGTCACGAAATCTGGTACTACTATTTTGAGAACATGTTTTTGAGGTTAAAACAACACTTTTTCCTAATAATGTATGTCCCAAAATGCACTTCTTGCTAGGTACATCCATTTTAAATTTTCGTCCACCCATTCCCCTCTAAAAAAAAACAAAATTACCACAACGTTACAAGTATAATTTGGTTATTTAGCACTAAATTAATTAACAATGTAAATATTACCAAAACAAGCAGTCACAGCCCTTTATGTTGTTTCTTTGATTTTTTAAGTATACACAATTTCGTCCGTTTTTCGGACGTATGCAGAACTCCTAGGGCCTAGAGTATTAGATCATCTATAAAATTTTAATTTTCAGTTACTTCCGGTTGAACCGAAACTGCCCAAAATGAATCTTGTTATAGGTGGATTTTTTGGGTGGGGGCAAGAAAGTTAAAAACAAAAACATAAACCTAAACAAAATTAAAGGGTCAAAAAAGAAAAAAGTCCTTAACCTACCAGATAAACGTACTTCCACTCGCGAATTCGGCAATGCGAATATTGAAGAGCAAAAAAGTATTTTCTTTTAAAAAAGTATAAAACGGTATAAAAAGACAAAGAAGGGTCCTTTACTTCCGGAAAAAGCCTATTCACACCACTGCCCCCATTACCGCACCCCTGTGCAGTATGTTTTATTCAAAGGCGATTTTCTTGAAAAAAGTTTGTTGTATTACAAAAATGCAAGAGACTCAACATTTAGATTTTTGCGTTAGATTTGATGTGAACATATTACCACAATTCAAAGTAATTGATTTTTACGTAACTTACGATGGCTGTATGTATGTATGTCGAAGGGAGTGCATTTTAGGTCATGTATTTATAGAAAAACATTTTAATTTTAACTTAAAACTTCGCCCTTATAGACCAGTGCTGAAGCCTTTGAAAAGGGTATAAAATTTAAAAAAATATATATTGTGGCATAAGACCCATTTAAAAATGTAGAGAATAAAACAAAATTAAAGGAAAAGTAAATTACGATCGAAAAGTTGGAGAACGGGGGTTTTTAATGTAAAATACGGTTCTCGATTTTCGGCAAACTACAAGTCCTATGAAAAAAGAAAAATGGTAAAGTTGTAGGCAAAAAAGATCTCCAACTTTTGTATCTACGCTTTTTTACATAACGTCAATATTTATGTGCAAAATTAAAATAACCAAGTTTGTGGTTTTTATTTTTATCTTATACTAAAAATAATTACTTTTACAAAAATTGTAGGGAACATACCATTACATGTCCCAAATACAATGTATTTTATTTTTAATTTTATTTTTGACTTTATTTTGATTTAATATCGAATTAAGTACCCTTATTTAAAATTAAAAATTCACGTGTCAAATTGTCGGCATTTTTTAAAAAAGTCGGTGGTCTTTTTGTTCCTTAAAATCTCTACTTTTTAATGGTGCAAAAAATACGTTACAATGGTAAATGTTCTCAGAAAATGCAAAAAAACTTGGATCCAATTTTTTTATTATTTTTAGACCCATAGGCGCAATTAAGAAGGGGGTGAGCCCCCAAAAGCTGGAAGCTAATTGCGCCACTTAGTAGATCAGGGTTGATACTTTTTAAAACCTAAAAATATATAGTAGGATGAAACCCATTGACAAATGTAAAGAAAAGAACAAAAATGAAAAGAAAAATTAATTATGGGCGATCTGTGGTTGGGCAGTGAAATGGGGTGAGTTTTTAAGAGTAAAAACGAGTTTTCTCGATTTTCCGCAAAAATACAAGTCCGATGAAAATGCATATTCTGAAAAAATGAACGTGGTAATGTATATTTTTACACCATCAGAAAGAAGAGATTTCAACAAACAAAAGCCCGCCGACTTTTTGAAAATGTCGATATTTTGACACGTGATTTTTAATTGAAAATAGGTACTATTTTAATATTAAGTCAAAATAATATGTAAAAATAAATAATTTTAATCCCAAAATTATAGTATATTTGGGACGTATAAGGGTAAGTTTTCACCAAATTTTGTAAAAATATTCTGTTTTTATAAAACATTAAAATAAAAACCATTTATTTAAATTTTTACATAATTTTAAGGTTATGTGAAGAAAGTGTATACACAAATGTTGTAGATCTTTTTATTACCTAAAACTTTTCCATTTAACTTTTTTCATGGGACTTAGCATAGTTTTACCAAAAATCAAGAAACACAATGTCTTACCTTTAAACCCCTTTCCCTTCCCCTTCCCGACCGTAGATCGCCCGTAATTGATTTTTCCTTAAATTTTTGTTATATTTTCCACCTTTTACGATGGGTTTTATTCTACTCTATTTTATTTTTGTTTTAAAGATTATCGACCCTGGTCTGTTGTAATATTTCTAGTAATTTTTTACCACTCTGCATATCTAATTTGTTGTTGTACATTACATACTTACGATAGGAACTAAAAAAATCTACGTATTTTTTTGTGTAAGGTTGTATTTATCTTTTATTTATTGTTAATTTAATTTATGCAATGTAATATTAATAATAAAAACTACTGACCGATCACTTAATAAAATAACACATTTTCGAAAATTGGTTGTTTTCTTTTTATACATACTGTCCCATTTTTATAAGGTTTGTTTAAGGCAAGCGCGCACTAAAATGTCAGCAAGTGACCTGGCGGTCAGGTGGTAAGCCAGTGTCACGTGGAATATTTAAAACCTGCGTAAATAAATGGATCAAGACACGCGGTAGCGTGTCAAGCCTAGTTCAAGCAAAGGAACTGTTACAGCGCCGCATGTAATATTACACAAAACCACTTGGTGCCACTTTTGACCCCTACATATCTCAAAACCTGTTTATTGACACATGAAACTTTGTGTGTTTATTTATAGCCCTGAAGACAACTAGAAACCCAAATTTCATAAAGCAGCTCAAACGGTTTTAAAGGTATGTCAATTTTCCACTGACTCACTGACATAGATCAAAAACCTAACCCACTTCCAGATAACCTAGAAAGATGAAATTTGGAATCCAACTGGTAATTGTGTGGAAGGGTAGGAAAAAATCTGAAAATAAAAAAATAAGTAGTGGATCCTCATACAATTTTTTTAAATTGTAGCGTTTGATTCATTACAAATAAATATTTAATACCTATGATAAGTTTATCCGTGGTATAGTGGTTATCACATTAGCCTAACACGCGAAAGGTTCTCTTTCCATCCCGGGCGAGAAGCATTATGTTTTTATTTTCCTTTTTATTTATCAATAATATATTTAAAAACTAAAACAATATTACGTTCCATGTCTTCTTGCCACCCCAATAAATAAACTAAATGCACAAGGCATAAAGAAATGAAATGGTTAGTGGTAATTCTATTTTTTATATTTATTTTCTTTACAAAAAGTAATGATATCGCATCAAAAACATAATTGTCAAAAAGGTAGGCCAAGCTCAATACGAAAATTATGCTTTGCTGTAATCCTTCGTCGCAAAAAAAATGGAGATCTAAATTAGTGCCAAGTTCTGTACAAAATCTAAAATATGTATCAGATCTCTAAGTAGGTTAGATATGACTTTTTATACGAATTTAAAAAAATATTTAAATATCTTAAATACCTTTATAAAATGACTGATGTAATGAAAACTGGCCTAACCTACTTAGAGGTCTTATACATATTTGGATTTTTACAGAACTTGGCACTTATTTAAGGTCGATTTATACATATCCGGGCCCTGTCCGTTCCGTGCTACATCAGTGCCGGACAGAAAAAAACATGTCTATTTTATATACAGGGTGATTCAAAATCGACCACGAAACTTAAGGGGGTGATTCTACTTCACAAAATAAGGGTAGAGCTTCATATTTTTTTTCAAAATGTCATTCGTTTTCGAGTTACAAGCCGTCAAAGTTCAATTTTTATTTTGGTTTTTTCGCCATATTGTATTTATTTTTGAACCAATCCAGTTGATATTTGGCACACAAATCGAGCTTTGCAGATTCTAAAATTTTAAGAAAAAGTAATTTTTTAAATACCGCCAGAGGGCACGTTCCTAAAGCTTAAAATTTATTTAAATCATAACTTTTTTATTTTGACAGATATCGCAAAGCTGGGGGCGCCATTTTATAGACAATTAAAAACTTAAAAAATAAGGTACTCTTTATTAAAATCGATAAACCTCACCGTTTAGGCACCAATAGACATCAAAGTTTTCATCAATTTCAATCAAATTACCTACATACATACAGGATGTCCAGTAACTCAACCGAAAAACTTAACCAAACGATTCTACAACAAAAATAAGAAAAACTTTATATAAACATAAGTCCTAAACGTCTTAGCTTTTGTGAACATATGTTTATATGAAGTTTTTTTCTTATTTTCTGTTGTAGAATCGCCCGCGTAAAGTTTGTCGGTTGAGTTACTGGACACCCTGTATGTATGTAGGTAATTTGATTGAAATTGATGAAAACTTTGATGTCTATTGGTGCCTAAACGGTGAGGTTTATCGACTTTAATAAAAGAGTACCTTATTTTTAAGTTTTTGATTGTCTATAAAATGGCGCCCCAGCTTTGCGATATCTGTCAAAATAAAAAAGTTATGATGTAAATAAATTTTAAGTTTTAGGTAAAGTGCCCTCTGGCGGTATTTAAAAAAGTACTTTTGTCTTAAAATTTTAGAATCTGCAAAGCTTCGATTTGTGTGCCAAATATCAACTGATTGGTTAAAAATAAATGCAATATGGCGAAAAACCAAAATAAAAATTGAACTTTGACGGCTTGTAACTCGAAAACGAATGACATTTTGAAAAAAATTATATGAAGCTCTACCCTTATTTTGTCAAGTAGAATCACCCCTTAAGTTTCGTGATGGAGAGTGTGATCAAATCATTGCCAGAAGTTGCAGAAAATTTAACCAAATGTATCCTAAATTAACACCAGTAAACGAGAGAAAGTTTGTATGATTACAAAATAATTTCATTAACATGTGAAGTACAGAAAATAACAAAATTGTCAACACACAATAACAAATTTTTACAATAAATGCTGAAAATGTTGTCCATTACAATCTAAACATTTTAAAATGTGCTTTTGTACACGACTCGTGGTCGCTCTTTCAATTTGATGGGGATCCAGATCTTCAATACACCGCACTATTCGCCGTCGCAGTTCTTCTTTAGTAGGCACTGGAGTAATGTACACCCTTTCTTTTAAAACACCCCATAAAAAAGTCAAGCGGGGTGAGATCGGGTGATCTCGGTGGCCAATCCCATGGCCCCAAGCGCCTAAACCAACGATCGTCAAACATTTCGTAAAGTTCCTGGAAACTGCCTGGGTGCAATGAGCTGGCGCTCCGTCCAGTTGAAACCACGAATTCCTATATTCCTCTAAAGACAAATTATCGACGAAATCGGTAACAGTCGTCCTTAGTATTTCGAGATATCTCTCAGCATTAAGTGTGTCATCATAAATAAAAAAGCTAATTTTATTCTTCTTTAAAATACAGAAAACATTTAGTTCAAATTTTTCTTGAAACCCCATTTCTTTTGTCACATGAGGATTATGATCAGCCCAAAAATGCTTATTCCTTCTATTAAAAATCCCATCCCTCGTAAATTTTGCTTCGTCGCTCCAAATTATTTTTGACAAAAATTCTGGATCCTCCTGTGTAAATATTAAAAGGGTTTCGCAAAAATGCACTCTACGTTCAAAGTCTTCCGCTTTAAGGGCTTGAACTTTAGTAAATTTATACGGATGCATTTCGTGATTTTCCAAAATTCGTTGTACTGAAGCATATGATACACCCAAATCTTCTTCTGCACTACGAATTGAAGCCTCTGGATATGCATAAAAATATGCCAAAACGTTAACGATATTGTGTTCATTTGACGTAACGGGTTTTGGTAATGTTGGAGGCGCTTTTAAATTTGAGCCATAGTTAATGAAATTATTTTGTAGTCGCACAAACTTCCTCTCGTTCATTGGTGTTAATTCAGGATACATTTCGTTAAATTTTCTGCAACTTCTGGCAATGATTTGATCACACTGTCCGTGTAAAATAAATAATTTCATAAGAACTTCGTTTGAATAATCAATATTTGCGTTCATTTTAGAAAATTATATTTAACACCGTTAATAACTGTTTATAATATACTTATAAAAGTCACAAAACTGTCATAAGCTTGATATTTCCATGGTTACTTAAAATTAAATTCTTAAAAAAAATTTTCACAAAAAAGCGGCTTTATTAAGAAAACTTGATGATTTAGGTATAGGGACATGATATGTCATCTTAAAGCGTTCTTCTTTATCTTTTATTTTATTGAGTAATATACAGGGGGTTTCATTTGAAAAAATGATCTTTTGACCCCTTTTAAGAATACCGGAAATAATAGTAATTTTAGCACGCCCTGTATGATATGGAGTCGATTTCTCAGTGTAAATTACATTCATCGTGTCTGTCTAAACTACCACCAAAACATCAACTTTTCATAAATTGAGAGCACTAATTTACTTAAGTTTAATTAGGGCCATGTTTTGGACCATATTTAACACAAATTATTTTTTATCTCAAAAACCGATAGAGATAGGTATAGGGCAATATTAACAAAAAGTTTTATAATAAAAGGGCGAATATAAAGATATGTTAATATAGGGGGTGTTCCATTTAAAAATAAAGTTTCTAGGACTTTTTGATAGAAGCGGCAACGTCGCAATGCTGAAAATATTTTAGATCGATAGAACAGGTAAGAAAATGTAAGATGCCAAATTTTCAGAAAAATTCTATGTTCCGTTTCCATAAACGTCTAACCTACCATCGACCGTGAATCACCCTGTTATATTACATATAAGTCACGCAAGAAAAGTTTAACTCTCGAGCCGAGGTAAAGTTTTCTTAAGTGACTTATATGTAATAACTCAACGTGTCTAATACAAAATTTTATCCAACACTGTATAAATCGTTTTTAATATCGAAAATAATTTGAAAACGTCATCCATTATTTGTTACTTGTCATTGTCAGCACCAGCAACAAAATTTTGTATTTTGGAAAGCAAGCTTGTTTGGTTGTAATGCATTTGTTGGTAACTACGGGTTTGTTTAGTAAACAACTTTGTAGACAAACATAAAAATGCTTTGCGAAATAGAGAAAATGTGAACGTTCCCCGCGGAAGTTTGGAAAGAAGCTATGGTAGCGACATGCAGTTTAATTCCAGAGAAGTGCATGGCTAACTGCAGTAACAAGGAGTCTGAAGATTTTGGAGCATGGAGGAAAAGGCGAGGAGTTAGTACTATAAATGAAGATGTTATTATGGCTTACTTTCTCTGTTTTTATCGAAAAAGTTGCTCCCTCATCATGTGGACCAAGTATTCAATGATAAAAACGACCTTAAAAGCATATAAGAACGATGGATATGGGAGGTATGGAAAGTTGTCGCTTATTTGAAGGCAATTCAGAAATTTCAAACCGAAAGGCAAAATTCTGGAGAGTAATACATCGGATAAATTTTGGACGGAGGCACCTGACGACGAGCACTTAGCGTCAAAGGTATGAATTCATATAGTTTCGGTCTTAAATATTTATCTGTTCGGACTTTTACTAGGTTGCATTGGATATTGGGAATCGCTGGTGCATGCCGTTGTGACGAAACTAACTCTGCTCAAGCATTGAAGATAGAGCAGAAAGGCACAGTACATATTATATGTTTCCATACCTGACACCAAGACGAACAAATCGAGAAGCTTTACAATTCTTAAGAGAAGGATTTTTGGTAAATGCTTGGAATTTATTTAGAAAATATGTGTCCCTAAGGCCAGAGAACACGCCTCACAAAGATTTTTGTCAACTTTCAAAAGGCAAATGCACTAGGCAATGCGTGGGAATAAATAAAATTTCGAAAATTCCGAGTAGTTGCTCATTATTTGCAACTACCTGATGAAATCTTTATATGATGGTCATAGCATCGGCGTTCTTCAGCGCCCACTTAAAATCCACTCCCAAAATTGTATTTTTAATATCTTCAAAACGAATCACCCCCTCTATTTATTTTTTTTCTTCAAGATATTTAAAAAAAACCGTTTGGAGGATGAATTTCACGGGTGGGTGCACAAGGTGTTATAGTGACCGAAAAAGAGAAATATGAATCTCCTATATTTTATTTACTACAACAAATTGCGGTTTTATTAAAAATCGGTTAGGGACACCTGAATCCAATTTCCTTGTTGAGTATCTTTCCAAGCAAGCTTTTACTTTGTATTAACTCTTTAATATCCATAATTTGTTTAAAAACTTTTCTTTGCGAATTGACTCCCGTTTCTGCAATGAAGTAGAGACTATATCGTAATTTTTAAAACACTTTTGATAGCAAGGAATTTTGGGTAAAAGAATACACTGAAAAAAACTTGAATTTATTATTACACAAAACACATGAAACTATTTTTGCAGTAAGTCTGACGATTACAAGTCTCAATACCGTTGCTATTTAATCTTACTGACTATATGAGGTGGTCAGCAAAATGATCTGTTTTACTAATCCTTTGAAAATCATTCCAGGTTACAAAGAACGACCACCACCTCGCCGCCACGTCACTAGCTTGTCACTTCCAAAGCTCGTCTTGCCTAAGTTGGTGAACTTTATTATAAAAGCCAAATGGCAGTAATAAACGGTAATTACACTCCTGGACAAAACGAAACCGGACAAACAAAATTTTGTTCAAATTCAATCTTAAATAACTTTGCGTTTTTAACCGATTTCAATTATTAACGTTTGGTCCAATTATAGCTGCTTTCATCAAGATTATTATTTAATATGGGGATTGTAAAAGTTTTATAGGATTAGGTGTTATACAGTGCAGTAGCTTAGAAATGAACTTGAAAACCACTTTTGCTGCAGAGCCAAATATTACATTTGACCCAAATTTTTGAACACCCTGTGAAATAATTCAACGTAACAGTTCTTTACCAGTGTATTGGATTTTATAAGCATCATATTTTGCTAATATTTCCTTTTATGTATATCGGTATCTCTATTCTAAAGGAAATTACTAATTTTTAAAGAGAACCATACCAATTTAATTATGATGGTCGTAATATAAGGTAGGTGCGGCTAATAGGGCCTGTAGCTAAGGAAGATTTAAATAAAATTAAAACTACATTTAATTTACCAAGTTTTATTGTAATTCAAATGTATGCACTTATTACATATAAAGCAAACAAAAAAATAGATGGGGCACACTGAAAAACAAAATTAAACCTTTCTGAAAACCTTGTAAATAGGCCTTATTATACTATAGTAGAAGTAATAAGGAATATACTTTAAAAAATTAAATAAACATGGTACATTTGACAATTTTGATTAATAATAATAAGAATGCCTTGTTTAAACTTAAATAATAAAAAAGCAAAACAACATTTTTTTTTAATGAATTTTGACCTTTAGTTTATTAGACCTTGCGTAACCTACATGATATTTTTGAATGATTTACTATCTTTTTTTAAATTTTTATTACATACCTTTAATTTTTTATGGTTTATTGTTACTGTATAAAAGTTTATGTCAATGTCCCTTATTCTTCTAATTTTGAATGACAAAGTTCTCCTGCCTTTTTCTCATTTTTTACGATTACAAAATTATAAAAATGCTATTTAACTTATAGGGACATTCAAGCTTATAAAACTTGCATATACTTATTTTTAATGATAGATGCCATTATCCTAAGCTTGCATTTTCAGAAATACTGTACTTAAGTATGTGAGTGGGATTGCCATCATGCAGTATCTGCAACATGTGTGTAATATTACGGCCAGCTTGCCTTTAACAATTATATTCCTTTTACGTAATCGTCTTTTTGTTTTATCTTTTTGCTTCAATAACTTATGTAATGACCGGATGTTACCATCATCCTAAACGCGATTTTCCACTCATCTGTATCTTTTATTAATGATGGATGCCATCACATTATCTGCAACACGTGGACCAATAACGCGCCAGTGCCACTTTCGTGTCTTTTTAATACCTTTTTGCCAATGCCTTTGCATTAAAGAGTGTTGGCAATGCCAGTAAATTAAATGTACATGGCCAATAAAAAATGTTATATGGTGTACTTTATAGGGACACCAATTATTTTAAATTAGTTTTTGTTAATACTAAGGACCTTTTACCCTACAGGGCTTATTAGCCGCACCTACCTTAATGCAAACAAATTGGGGGACTTAAAAATTGGATAGTCATATTTCCAAAACTAATAAAGATAAATATATCAAATGTAGTCTTTTTTAGGGTCTTTAAAAGATCTTTTACTGGTGATATAATATACAGTGTTTTTTAAATCACAATTTTTGTCGTACCCTGTATATCTTAAGAGATACCAAAAATCTGCTTACTGAATCAAAACCTACATAACCAACTTAACAAACCAATATTTGTTTTTTTTTATTACAAAAATACCAATTTTAAGAAAAGTGTAAAAGTATTCCCTATATAATAATACCTTATCCTATTAAAAATTTTGCACTTCTAGTATTAAATAATAATACAGATGGAAGAAGCTACAATTTGACGAAAAGATAATTAAAATCGGTTAAAAACCTAAAAGTTATTTAAGATTGAATTTTAACAACATTTTCTGTGTCCGGTTTTTTTGTCCAGAAGTGTATTTACAAATCGGACTCGTCGCCGATTTAATTAAAATTTGGTATACGAGATTTTTGTGGGCTGTTGATCACAAATTCGAAGGTTTTTTTTCGAAAACGGTTTGTATTGGACCCTAGCAAATACTATTTGCCGGCAATGTACATTTTTCATATTGCCATTGATGGTAAAGCATTGGCAATTGGTGGCAATATTATGCCAACATCTTATCCGCATTAAAAATTTAACCCTAAATAAACACCTAATTGCCAATAAATTTTACATGCAGGCGAATTGCCGGCAAGCATACAAAAATGGCGGTATACCAATCCTGATTAAATAAAGCACGCGTTTTTGTTACAGGCAAATAAATATTGGATTTTGAGGCAAACCTTCAACGCATATTCATACTTTTTAAATCAAATTATTAACATTGGTATTTAACTAACATTAAAGCAATTTTTGTGATCTGTTTTATTTATAATGGCAGCTAAACAACATTATTTTATGTTTTTTTACATAATTTAAAGGAAATTGCATTTTCATAACATTTTATTGTTAAAAATCATGCAAATAAAAATTAGGTCAAACAAAATGTTTATTATGTATTTTGGAGCGAATAAAAATAAAATGATGGTAAAATTAGCATACATTAATTTCGACCGAATGTGACCGCTTTGTGCATTTGTTTTCTACGTGGTTTTCTAGCTTTTTAGTTTCTTTTTTAAAGAAAAGAGTTTTTTAATAGACATAATGAAATGTATTCATTACCTAATAAGTGTGTGTTGTGTGATTAATTGGTGATGGCTAGTCGAGAAGGCAAGATATTCAAGTAGACTGTTAGGAGCTGTAAACATTTTGTTTAAAACTTTATTAAAAGTTTTAAAGACGTGTTAATAAAAATATTATATATATTTAATAGTTTTTTGACATACCGATAGATGGCGTAATGGACAATAAACTACTACGTTTCTGCAATATCTTCGCTTTTTATCGTCTAAACCGTACCCATTAGACAAAAATAATTCGAGAGCGGTCGGCGGTAGGTGATCTCACTTAGCTTTGAAATTTGGTACTTTGCATTGCAACGAAATTGCATGCAGTAAGGAGTTTTTCCTATTTTAATTTTCAAATAAAATATCGCATCATTTTAGCTTTTAAAAAAAGTAAATGCGATAATTTTCGTCATTAAGACGTCAGCTTGCTGCTTGGGAGTATCTGCATTTGCCCACTTTCGTGTCTTTTTGTTATCTTTTTGCCAATAACTTATTAATGATGGATGCCATCATCTTAAACGCTTTTTTGCCAATAACTTATTAATGACGGATGCCATCACTTTATCTGCAACACGTGGCCTAATAACGGCCAATTGCCCACTTTCGCGTCTTTTTGATACCTTTTGCCAATGCCTTGACATTAAAGAGTGTTGGCAATGCCAGTTAATTAAATGTACAACGCCGGCAAAAAATGTTATATGGGACATGTTAAAATTGAAAATCAAGCTATAACCCTATTTTCACTACATACCTTCTTTTGCAAAAAGTCTTGATAAAATAATAAATTGGCACATCATGTTTTATTAACATTTTTAAAAACCTGTTTTTACTTACTTTGCCTCCTTTTTTCATTAAATTTATAAAGTCTTGCTTCTTAAAGCCGCAACCATGCATACACATATTCAGGGCCGTTCCTGGCAGGGGTGCAGCAGGGACATTTGCACGGGGCGACAAAATTTAGTGGGCGGCATTTTGCTAAATTCATTTTTTAAGCCACCTTACCTGCCTCCATTTAAAGTGACGCTTTTAAACTAATATAAAAAGACATAAAATCAATAAGTATTGTTACAAGATATTTTATTTAACATAAAAAAACCTTTAAAAACATTGATTTTATGCCTTTTATATTAATATAAAAGAGTCATTTAAAACCAAGGCAGCTGTGACAACTTAATGGAACAGATATATGTATGCATGGTTGCGGCTTTTAGAAGTAAAATATTTGGAATATAATGGAAAAACCAGTAAAATTATTAAAAAAGAACATTTTTAAAGAAGCTGATAAAATATTATGGGCCAATTTAGTGGTAAGAGGGTATCTTCGACTTTGATAATGGCTATTATTTAAAAACGTCAGATTTGGGTTCAGCGATTCAAAAGCCTCCGTATGTCAAAATTTTAATAAAATCGGCGACAAGTCGGGTTTGTTAATAATATGAGTACCCAAATTTTAAACAGTAAAAAAAATAACCATAGCCAAAGTTTTAAATGGATTTACATGGAATAAATTCTATTATTACTTTGAGAATTTTTAGGGTTATGCACTAATTATTTTCAGGTATCGTTTTAGCTCTTTTTGAGCTACATCGGGCATGCAATTATTTAATATTAATTATATTTTCAACACAATTCTAATCAACAAAATAATTCTATAATAATATTTAGCTATCTGAGCTTAACAAAAATATTAAAGTAAACTTTTAATTTACACTACATAGCCACAGAAAAAACTCATAAAGTTTATAGCTTACTTTACATCAAACACCAAAAAACAAACATTCACTTACTGCCTGTTTAAATTAAAACTAAAATAACTTGCAAAGTTCCCTATTAAAAAGCGGCAAACAATGGGATCAATTACCACGTATTGGTGTTTAGATGGTATTACAGGTATGGCCAATTAGATGTTATTTTTTTGAGTACACTGGAAAACGAAACGCAGAATTTTCTCAAAAATTTAGCATCTTACATTTTCTTACCTGTTCTATCGATCTAAAATATTTCAGCATTGCGACGTTGTCGCTTTTTATCAAAATGTCCCTAGAAACTTTTTTAAATGGAACACCCCTTATATTAACGAGTTTTTATATTCGCCCTTTTATTATAATACTTTTTTGTTACTATTGCCATACCTATCTCTATGGGTTTTTGATATAAAAAATAATTTGTGTTAAATGGTGCAAAACATGGCCCTAATTAAACTTAAGTAAATTAGTGCTCTCAATTCATGAAAAGTTCATGTGTTGGTGGTAGTTTGACGAACGATACATTTAATTTCACCCGGCAAATGCGACTCCTATCATACAGGACGCTAAAGTTACCATTATGCCAGTTCATTCACAAAGAGTCAAAAGATCTAAGCTTTCAAATGCAGCGACCTATATATCATCAGTAAATTAAAGATGAAGGGCAGCTTAAAGATGACATTATCATATCCCTACTCACCTAAATCATCAAGATTTTTAATAAATCCGCTTTTTTGTAAAAAAATATTTTTAAAGAAATTTAATGTTAGGTAACCATGGAAATATTAAACTGACAGTTTGGTGACTTTGAATTTTATGAAATTATTTATTTTACACGGACAGTGTGAGTCAAATCATTGTGCCAGAGAGTTGCAAAAAAATTTAACCAAATGTGGTCCTGAATTAAGACCAATGAACAGGGAGGAAGTTTGTACGACTACAAAAATAATTAAACAACATGTGAAAGTACAGAAAATAACATAATTAGGACGAATTAAAATAAACAAAATTGGCAAACGAAATAACAAATTTTTAAAATAAATGCTGAAAAGTAATGTACACATTCTAACATTTTAAAAAGATTCTTAAATGTGCTTTTGGACACGACTCGTGGTTGCTTTTTCAATCTGATGGGGATCCAGATCTTCAATACACCGCTGCTAATCGCCGTCGCAGTTCATCTTACTAAGTAGGCAGCTTGCAGTCAGAGTGTACATGTACACCCTTTCTTTGCTAAAGCACAACCAAAAGAAAGTCAAAGGTCAGCGTGAAATTGGGCGAGTCTTCGGTGGCCAATCCCATGACCCGCAGAGCGCCTAGAAAACCAACGATCAGATCGTAAACATTTCGTAAGACCACAGAGTCTGCGGATTTTAATCTAATAGGCTACAGATCCGATCCAAATGGCTAGAAACCACGAGTTCCTACTGGTCCTCTAAAGACAAGTTATCGACAAGAAACCGTAAACAGTCTTCCTTGGGTATTTTTGAGATATCTCTGAGCATTGAGTGTGTCATCATGACTACAAAAAAGCTAATTTTGTTCTTCTTAAAAATACAGAAAACATTTAGTTCAAATTTACTTTCTTGAAACCCCATTTGTTTATCCCGTTTCATTTTGGAAGATAATTTTAAAGACTGTCAATAACTGTCTATAAGTTACTTATAAAAGTCACCAAAGTGTCATAAGTAAATATCTACAATTCTACAAGTATCCTTCTTTTACACTTTCTTTTACTTCCAATAATAACTAAGTTTTTTCAAAATATTTAGTAAGTTATGATTTTTTTGGAAAAAGCAAAAGTGGTTAAAAATGAGCTTAAAAAATTAAAAGTCCTTTCCATTTACACATTTCTGTAACTGCACGGGTTTCTATAAAGCCGCGTCCAGACTTTGCAACAATTCGCCGTGCCGCTCCATCGCCGCTTACCGCGCTACATATCGCGGGTGTACATGAGGACGGAATTCACGTCGTTTTAAGGGCATGGCGAATGATTCGCCGGTGATTCAGAGCTTGTCGTTTTTTTGCGTCAAAGTAGCGCGCAAACAGGTTGGTTAGTTTGGACGGATGTTTTGCGAATATGTTGCAAATCCCGGCGCGGCTTAATAATAATCCCTTTAACACTCGGTTAATCGCATTTAAAATCTGACAAAGTTAGTCTCAATGTATCTCTGGGATACCACAACGAAGTCTGTAAAAGAAATTTTTGAATTAAATTATTTAAAGTTTGTGTTATTTGGCAATATCATTTTTGTTTACCAGATTGTATTTTTCTTTTTGTTTTCATTTGAGGCTACTTTTTTAAAGAAGATTAAAAAAGGGAAAAAAATTAAATAATTGCAAAAATGGTCGGTATGTATCCATGAGATATACTACCTATTTAATACCTGTTAAAATTACATATTGAATTTAAACCACCCAGTTATTATAACAGTGACTATAGACACAAAATATTCAATTAATATAGCAAATAATAATAATTTCACAAAAAAAATCAAATTTATAATAGATAATACTACCGAGGTATCCCTGAGATAAACACTGGACGTCCAGACCTCATACGGACATGTAGAAGGCGGATACTATACAGAACGACTTACAGCCCCTTACTGCCCCTTACTGCTTTGAACTAATAAAGGTACTGGGAGAGGCATCTTAATAACCAGAAAGGGGCCAACATGACATGGTTATGAAGATGGATTGTGTCTCTTAGATAGGACGCGACCAATGGAATGTTAAGGACTCCTAAATTAAACGCGTCGCCGCTTTTAACCAACAAATTTGTGTTAGCGTTTGTACCAAAAGCTACTTTTTAAAGCAGTTGAGACTAAAGTAACTTTACTTTCTCTTTAAACAAAAAAGAATTAAGTAACCCACCCACACAAATAAATTAGCAAAAAACAAACTTATGTTTTGTGTTCCTTGTAAAACTTGCTGTTTGAATATCGGGTATATTTCTGTTGCTATTAATACTACGAACTTACGTTTCATCTTGTTTTCAAAACTAAGCCCTGGCAGCAGCTCAATACAAGACACGTTTTCGAGCACGTTTCTTCGAAAATTGAATATGAAAGGAAATGAAACGTTTTCGTAACAGCCTCTATTATTGGATGTGAAAATTGATGCGAAGCTTATTACCTTTAGAATTTATTTATAACATTAGCTTTTCTCAATTTGTATCAATTGTTTTGACGTAAATAATATTTCTCGATAAAAGTTTTGCGCAATTATTGCCAGTTATAAAAACTATATGGGAAACCGGCCTAAGAAGTAATAATGCAAGTTATTTTAACAAATTGTGAAGTGCATTTATTTAGACCCGTACGCAGAAATGGGTTTTGGGGGCGGGAATGCAAGATTAAAGAAAAAAAAACTTACAGGAAAGAAGTGAAGAGAAGTGTGAAAACAATTTAAACATACTACTTTCTTTCGCGAATGGGCCTACACAAAATCTGAAGAGAAAAAACACAAAGGTCCTCATCTCCACAAACTATAAATACAACCCTCAGCATTCTTGATGCCATTCAAAAGGGCTGTTCGTCTTATTAATGATCCTTTACTTACTCAAAGACTTCCTTCTCTTGCCCATCGTCGAGCTGTGAAAAGACAAAATGTTTGACCACATACATTTGTCTTCTGGGGGTGGAAAAAAACGGCTACAAAAAGCCAATATTGCTTTATTTACACCCCTGTTTCCGTCAAAAAGCCCATTCACACACCCCTGGGGGCAATTGCTCCCATTGGGCCCGCCGAAAGCGTATGCGGCTCTGCATTTATTACTTATTCTTAAGCCGGTCCCAGATACTACTTTCTTTGGCGAATAACGAAACTTCGAACTTCGGAGAAGCACAGTTTTTAACTTGCTTCGAGTTGACTTCATACCACTTCGTACTTCGGCAAATAGCAAATGTTCGACAAAGTCTCAAATGTTGGTTTTAAAATGGCCATAGGCGCGGACGAGCAAGCCGTTGTTAATGCAAGTTTAAAATTATGTGTTGTACATGGTTAAAATAAAATAAATTTAATAGTTTAAAAAGAAGATAGTGGATGTTATCTTTAAATAAAAGTCGCCTAAGATACGTAAAATTAAATGAATCTTCTATTCATTTCCCTAGCTAGCTTCTTAAAAAAGATCGTTTTGATGCGTATCTTTATTGGCTTTTTTTAGTTTTCTAAAGTAGGCTTTACATTCACCTGTTTAAGATACGAGGAGCTATGGGTATAAACAACGTTTTTTTATTATTTTTTAATACAATGGTATGGATATGTTGAAAAAACTCGATAAAAAAATCATCTGGCAAATTTAAAAACTTTTGCAGAATGTTTTTATTGAGTATTTTGAGAAGCTTCTTAATAAAAATAAGTCATTTTATTTAAAAAAGGAACACAGTAATAAGAAAGAAACGGTTAACTGTGACTTTGCGATACTTGGCCTCTAAAAACAGCTTTGTAAAATTGTAAGCCTCTCTTATCTGTTTAGGATTTAAAATCAAATAATATTGTACATGAAGTCTGTTGATGTTTATCTGTTTTTCCACTCATCGTCAATTAAATTTCGGTTTTTGTGATCTTGATCTTTAGAATTCCAAAGTATCTCTTTATTCATTATTAAACACTCAAGCACAAATTGGTACTGCACTGATCAGATAAAATATTAAGGAATGTGCATCGAAGCAAGAGCGAAGCGTATGGAAGCTGCCGCCGAATTTCGCGTCCTGTGATGTGGAGTATTTTACCGACAATCGGCGGGAAAAACTTCGTACTACGGCGAAGTGCGAATGTTTACCAAAGTTAACCTAATCCAGCAAATAAAAAAACTAACGACTACTTTTCATAATTTTTCAAGTATGTTACTTTAGGTATGGTTTCGAATAAAATGACACACTTTAGACTAAAATGGCATATACCTTTGACAGAAGATTTCAAGGATTTAATTAAATAAAAACAAATAAACCAAATAATTTTTAAACCTATTTATATTAAAAACATTTAACATTTATAATGTGATAAAAAAATAGAATTGACTGTTCTTTTTTAAGTGAAAAATAAAGTTCACAGATAAATATGTTTGTCTTAGGGCAGACATAATTGAGCATGGACCCACTTTAAACAACATTGGCGTGTACACTTTGTTTTATATTTACCCACCATCATAAAAAAAATCGGTTGTCTGCATAGTCGGTTTACTAAAGATGGTTGAATTATGTTTATCGCCACAATTATCGTTGCTATAAACAATTGACAGCACATTCACTTTTTACTGCATGCGTATTTAAGTAGGAGAGAAACAGAGATCGAACGACGCGGAGATTATGCTTCTTTGTCGCTCGTTCCGCGCTCCCGCTTGCACTTCAAGACTTAAATAGAACGCGCGAGGTAACGGCACATGAGTCATGCTTTTGGTGCATGCAGCTGGGTCCATCGAATTATAAGACGTTATCACGTCAAAAAGTTAACGAACCACGTTGATATGGTATGTCGTTTTACACTTTGTTACATATATGTCATTTTACTCAAAAAGACAAAAAAGCAAACATACTTAAATTTTGAGTGAATAAATATATTTACCCAGACCTGAGCGCCTAGTCTGCTTTGAGGTTAACTTCAGATTAACACAACTTTAATCTTTTCACTGTACGATTTTTTGATAATAATAAAGCACTAAATTTCAAAATGACAACGCAATGTCGCGCTAACTGGTATTTTTATTGTTGTTCATAAATATGAGGCGATAATAATGTAACAATTTTTAAAAATATATTAGCATCTAACTAGCAAACGGGTTAACCGAAAAATCTAAACTTTTTACCATGTACGTAGATTTGTATGCTCTTCAATAAACTTTTTATAGAATTTTTCTCTAAAATAATTAGGGGAGCCAATAATTGACCCCATTAAAAATTACATGAGATTTCCTATGTCACGCCCGGCGATGCATCACCCGGTATACATACATAAAACAATGAACTTACCTGGAAAAAAATGCTTTTATATTTTTAAGGGCATGAAAAGTGCTGTTGAATTTTTTTGAATTAATTTTCCCCACTTCTTTCTATCATTTTAAATTTGAGCTTGGTGCGGTTATGTGTGGCCAGACCTTAAATTACACAGCCCCACAAAAAATAAAATTTGGTGGTCCGAAAGACTAGACCATGGTATTTATATGTTTTTGGGGTCGCTAAATCCGAATCTGGGGTTGGTTTGACCCTATTAGGTTAGGGTCAAGGTCAGTTTGGGTTCAATCACAGCCCAACAGGTAAAACAAAGTTAAAGGTCCGAAAGATCAGACTATAATATCTTTTTGTTTTTGGAGTCACTAAATCCGAATCTGGGATCGGTTTGACCCCATCAGGTCAGGGTCAAGGTCTTTGTGATCTATTTCCGATGAATTTTGATGATTTGACTTTGAAATAACCTTAACCATGACCTGATGGGATCATCCGACACCAGGTTCTGATTTAGCGACCCCAAAAACATAAAGATACCATGGTCTAGTCTTTCGGACCACTAACTTTTTTTTGTCGGGCTGTGATATCGATGGAGACAACTAGGTATAACGCAGACGAATAATTTTACGGTCGCCCTGGAGGAATTAATGCGCATCACGTATCTCAATGATCTGCCAATGTTATTAGCTGCGCGAAAAAAAAAAGTTATTATCATCGAGGTTTGACGCGCAGGCGCCAAATAGACTAGCAGCATCAGGTTTGTTCCAGCAGAATATTGAAAATATGTTAGCAAAAATCGTAAAAACGTAGAAATTGTTACAAATATTAGGCAGACATGTTGAAAACAGTACTGGTTATGCGCCAATACAAAAAGGTTATGTTAAAAATTTGTCAGTAATGTTTAAACAAGTTTGCCAATTTTTCAAACAGTCTTCAACATATTGTTTCCAACATCTTAAAACTACTGCAAAAACAACAAACAATTGTATAATGTCACAAACATGGCACTGCTGGAATGACAATTTTGACGTGCGCATGTTGCAAACATTTCTGGCAGCCTGCTAGAACAAACCTATTTCGGAAAGACTTTAGATACCTTGTCTGGCTTCCTGTTCAGAAGTACGGTAGCTAATGACCGTCACGGTCAGACCGCGGACAGGGGGCACGGGGGCGGGCACCCCCGATTTATTTACTGCGCAAAGTCGTAAAAATCCGCTTCTTGCCACTAAAATCTAAATATGGGTTAACTTTGATGCGCATCGCTTAACGATACTCGTCAATTTACACTCTACGAGCAACAGAGTAGCACCCTACACTCTTAACACACAAATAGCTATTACTAAGTGAAAAGAACACAATCCTTTAAGGTGTATGAATAAATAAGCCAATTCTCCCAGTATTATCTTATGTAACCCTCCCAAAAAGCTTTTCGTTTTAAAATAACACCAGGTGGATAGGCTAAAAAAGCTTTCTGAATAATGAAAAGGCGTTTTTCTTAAAGAAAGTGTTTCCCCAAGCATCCTTTTATTTTCTTTGTGGAATGACGAAAGTAAACACACAGTCATTAACTAAAAAGAAACGTAGGATGTACTATTCACATTTAATATTGATCCTTGATCGTTTGTCTTAATTTCAAATTGACATAAAATATTTCTTTGGGGCTACTGCGAAATTTGTTTTGTTAAAATTAATTGAATGAAGAAGAATAGCTATAAGAAAGTAAGCAAGTAACTTACCGTTCTTTACGCACACTCTCACAGGGTAGGACTTTTTTTAATTTGCTTAGCTTTAGAACACACACAAAGACGAAAAAAATGACAACAAAAATTCCTGAGGGTATAATATGATGATTTATCCTAAAATACCTTAATTTACTTGAAGGACTCTGTTTCCCGGTGGCGCATTAAAGAGAGCTTTGATCTTCGAAGCCAAAAGTCGCCGGACTGGATTGATTCACAGCGGGGGAGACATATTTAGGTAGTAGTTATTTAAATATAACGTCCATGGTTGCATTACCGCGTTGTCAAAAAGTGCTGGGAAATGCAAAAACTGCATGTTTTAGTACTTGGACAACGTTGACAGAACAGGGGAAACGATGGGTTAAACATCTAATAACCCGACACCCACGGTACTCTGTATTTAGGCATAGGCCTTCGTGGAATGTCAAAAAGATTAAAATGAAATTAAAAATTAGATAATTTCGGAGATACAAAGTGTCAAAAGTTTAATTTGGTTTTTGATTTTTAAAAGTTATTCTGTTTATTCTGGTGTACCGAGGGAAAATTTTTAAATCTGATCTCGATTTTATTGCAAGACCTAGAGGCCCCACACTTCACTTAACTTATTCATCTTTTTCGGCAATACTAAATTTTAAAGTATTCTACGGTATTTTTTTTAAATCTGTCAGTTCTTTAAAAAATTAAACTTGGATACAAAACAAAAAACCAACGCAACCTTAGAAAGAACGTTAGACAAATTAGTTCCATTATTCTTTTTAAAAATTAAATCGTTTATTTTTCAGTACCTGTTGACTTTAGGTATAGGGTAAGTATTACTAAATGTATTTAGATCACTTTGAAAAATTCAAAAATAAAATAATGTACAGGGGGTTCCATAAGAAAAATATTGATGGTGCATGTAACTACTACTTGCGTAAACTTGTTTGATTGGCTGCCATGTCCGAAAACAGGCAATTGAAACCAAAAATTGATGGGTCCGAAAGTTTCGCCCAGAAATTATTCGTTTAATTTTAATCGAATTTATTTCAGACTTTTGACCCTCACTGTATATAAATTTAGGTGTTTTATTTGAAATATATTAATAATTTTAAAAAAATCTTCAACTAAAAATTATTGTAAATATTTCTGCAAGGTATTGCTTTTTTAAGCGATCCAAATAGACGTCTATTTTAAAGTTACAATTTGTTCCAATCCAACAATAGTATTAATAACTACTTATTACTGAAAACGCTTTTATTTAATTAATGCAATTTAAACATCAATTTATAAATATGTTGCACACAAATGGCTATTTTAGGCAAACGGCTTCTGGCTAGGCAAATGCCTTCTGCCTGGACAAACAGTATATTTTCATTTTCAAATGCTATTTGCCTGGTCAATTAGCATTTTATTCTATTTGCCTAACCAGACGGTCATGCAAAACTGTAACATTGAGGGAAGGTCATGGTTAGTATTGATAGTAATTTTTTTTAATATAACAAAAAAATAACTTGCCAAAACTAACCATGACCGCTCCAATGTGCCAGTTTTGCATGACCGTCTATACCGCTTCAAACCAATCAAATTAAACGTGGTTTTTTCATGAAGCCATTTGCCTAGGCAGAAGGCATTTACCTAGACAAAAGCCATTTGCCTAAAATAATCATTTGCCTGCGACAGAAAAAATATGCTGTTTTTAAACTACACTACTTAAAGATTTTTTGCCTATGTATTTGGTCTTACAAAGTTCTTCGTACCGTGTGCAGAATACAATTTCCGGTAAAACCAGAAATTGTATTTTTACGGTGACAGGATATGAGGTTCATTAACTATGTTTAGAAAATTGAATTAGCCAAATCGGGCAAAACATAGTGTTTTTAAACTCCATTGTCTCGATATTTAATTAAGATAGGTAATACCGGTATTTGCTTAGAATTGCCTGTAGAATCGATTTTATTAAATACATACAAGGGGTTCTATTTAAAATTGCAATGTTGGTAGCAGCACTATATGACGTAACTACAAATGGGTATAATTTCCATTGTAATATTTAATGCCAAATAATTCGTTTTAACTGTCTGTTGGCATGGTAAACAAAAAATTATCATCATATTTAACTTTTAAATTTGTGTCACAGAACAGACATATTATAAAAGCGTATATTCTGTTTATTTTTGTTTGGAAAAATATCTACTCAAAAAATTATATTACTTTGGTCTTGGTTTGAAAAGTTATGAACCATGTTTTTACTAACCAACAATGAACCGAATTTAGTATTGGGAAATTATACTAATTTAGAAAAAACTATTGAGTTGTTCCTTCGGCCAGCGTTTTTTTATCTTTGAACAATCCACGCAGGCTAATAGCCTAAATACTAATGACCGTGGGTGTCTTAGGAGAGATAAAAGGAAATTTGTTGACACAGGATATAAATACTTGAAAATTTGGGCAAGGAGAAAGAAACGACTAGTCCTGCAGGCAGCAGGTTTCACATTATTAAAACTCTATGGATAAAAAAACGAACAAAGTGGAAAGTTCGGCGTCTGTCCAGTTGGACCATATAGGGATGCATATGTGGGGCACTACGAGTTTTTATGTTGGAAACCGTAACGTGTCCTAATAATGTTTTTGCAAATTTTAAGTTTTTTTTATAATAAGAAAGTTATATTTTTTCAAAAATGCACTCTATTAGTTTTTTCAAAATTATTTAACAACAAAACAAGATAGAGGCCGTTATTAAAAGAGCATTAGACTAACGGTTAAATGGCACGCAATTACTAACCCATCTCTCTATCTCTTATAGTTTCTAATATGATATTAGTAATATACCAATGCATTCCTTCCCAATTTCGGACACACTGTATATAAGTTAAATGTGTTACAATGTAAATGGTATAGCCATTGATCTTAATGGGTATAGCCATAAAGTAACATACCTACGGATAAGAGAAACCATGGCATGCTAAAATTTTCGTACCGCTTTTGCGGCAGGCTTGGCGGCAGGCTTGTCATTTTCCAGTTTACACTTTAAATGCGTCGGTCGAAGCCTCGCCTCGTGTAACATCAGCGGTGGGGAGACACGTAAGCTTACTGAAATGACTAACTGGCGGTATTTCAACGAGAAACGAATAAAATTATATTGGGAGTTTTCGCATGACCTGTCCTTAAATCGGCTATTCCATGATAACTCTTATAATTTCCTTACTCTATGGTATAGCTTACCTATTATAAAAAATATAGATATTTTCAAGGATGTTTAATGTTTCGTCATACATTGTTGTTCTCGCTTCATGACGTCAAAAGTAAGAGTTACAAAAATTACGTCATTGACGAAAGTCTGAAATAAATCGTTACTAGGTAATTAAATGTTAATAACTGTCAGAATCATTTAGACATCTCAAATGTTTTCATTAATTTTTATGTAAAATTAAAGTAAATAGGAGAATTATAAGTGTTTAGAATCTATGTTTCGAACTAACCGACAATCCAAATATTCTAATGTCAAAATTAAAACATCAATTGTTTTAATTTGGTGTAATGTATGTTACAATATACGATATACCCTAATTTCGATATGACGTCACATAATGTGACAAAACATTAAACCTCCCCAAAAAGATCTATACTCGCAAAATAAAATGGCAAAAAATTGCGCGATGATTTGTCGCTTTTTAAACCTCTCAAAACAAGTAAGTCCTCGGCCACGATACTAAGCGTCAGCGTCAGCGGCCAACCTTGAGAGAAAAATGTGAGAGCGGTGTCTTTGATCTTTATGCAAGAATAAAAGGATTTGTTTTTTAAATCAGCCGCTCAACGCTGACGCTGGTTATCGTGCCCGAGGCCTAAACTGTCTGTGCTCGGAGCTGATTTTAACGTGTTGGGTTATGATACATGCTGTCCGACTCACAATAAACCAATGAACTTTGTTGTTAGGCTATGGTCCGAGTTTTTATCATCCTTCACCATTTGATTGCAACATTCTCTTAACATAAAAACAAAGTGGCCGATTTTCCGATATGGAGCCAAGGAATATAAGCTTTTTAATAAGGAACGCTCAATTTTTTTTATATTTGTCCGAAAATATAGGTTATGTTTGTGCCATTATTTTTTAGCCATAATATTTTTTTCCTGACAAAATAAACCAATACTTAAAATAAAATAAAATCACCTAAAAAACATAAAAAAATAAATGGTATATTACCCTTAATCAGAGTTGGGCAGAATACTGAAAATCGGTATTCTCGAATACCGTATATTTTATTACTTGGAAGAAAAAAGTATTCGAACACTCGGTATTCATGAATACCCGGAATCAGTGTTCAAATACTGGAAACGAAAAGATTCGAATACTACAACAAAAAAGTAACCTAAATTTGAAGAGCAAAAAAATCTCCTAATCTTATTTTTTCTTTATTTTGCTTCCCTTTTATTATTCTAATCATGCCAATTTTTGTATTCGGATACTGCTTAGACTTTTCAGGATTCGAATACTCGAATCGCCGGTATTCTAATACTCAAAAAAATTATTCGTCGAATACTTCTGAAGTATTCGCATACAGAATCCCGAATACTAACCAAAAAGAATTCTGCCGAATACCGAATACCAAACACACAAATGTATTCGAATACTATTCGAATACCGGCAAAATGTATTCTGAATTCTATACAGAATACTCAGTATGCGAATACAACCCAACTCTGCCCTTAATAATGATTTAAACGTAAATTTCCTTTAAAAAATATCCAAAGGTCAGTAACCCCTGTTTACAGGTTTTAAAATTTGCAGTACTAATATTTACTCAATTTAACTATAAACAGTAAAAACTAAACATATGTAAAAGTCCATTGACTAAAAAGCAAAAAATAAGCTTCCAGTACGATTGTAAACAAAGAATTACAGGAAAAGATTATTTCACAAAATTTAGTGAAAATAGACTTAAATGGGATCAAGCGCTCCTTATTAAAAAGTTTATTTCCTTTGATATGAAGCAACTACTATTTTAAGTGGAACGTCATATTTTTTACTGCTCTAAAACTCAACTCTTTAAAAAGTGACGTTAGCAAAAACTATTTTCAAAATAATAAAAGCTTATTTATCCCAAAAAATTATTATTGCATGTCAATTAAAAAGTATTATTTGACAAAGAAAATTTGCTACATATATACAAGCATTTACAGAAAAAAACGGCAACAAAGCTATACGCTTTGGACAATCCACGAAGGCTGAAAGCCTAAATACTAACGTACCGTGGGTGTCTTAAGCAGGGTAAGAGGAAGTTTGTTAACACGGGACTTAAAACTTGAAGATTTGGGGGAAGGAAAGACCTCCGCTGGCAGCAGGTTCCACAGTCTAGAAACTCTAGGGATAAAAGAACGAACGAAATGGGAAGTTCGGGGCCTGTCCAATTGAACTGTATGGGGATGCATACGCGCGGCACCACGAGTTTCTCTGTTGGGAACTGCAAGAGGAGGGACTATACTGGACAATTCGTCGGAGCAGAAGCCGTAAAAGTATCTATAGAAGAGCGATAGATCTCCCACAGCTCGACGATGAGCAAGAGAAGGAAGTCTTTGAGTAAGTAAAGGATCATTAATAAGACGAACAGCCCTTCTTTGAATGGCATCAAGAATGCTGAGGGTTGTAGGGGGATGCCATTCCCCAGACATGAGAACAATATTCCAGAGAGGGTCGAATTTGGGACACATACAAAGTGTATAAATTGGAAGGAGAAAAATACTTTTTGGCTCGGAAAAGAAATCCAAGCTTTTTTGAAGCCGCGGTGGCTATAGATACAATGTGTTTATGCCAGTTAAGGTTATTCTCAAATGTGATGCCCACAAGGTTAAATGTGTCCCCGCTCTGCAAAACCTGGCCACTCATAAGCAAAGGATGAGTGTTTGATGATTTTTTTTCGCGACAAGGAACACGATTGTGTTTTGATGCATTAAAAGAATGTTTAGCAAACCACTGATCCGGCCTGGAGTTTATTAATAACATGTTATATTTTTCATCCAAATAAATATTTAATTCACAAAAAGTATTTTTGCCCTTTTTATTTTTTGAAAATACCTAAAATAGAAGCAACATGCTGACTAAAGGCGCAACAGTCTGCCCCTCTAATTCCCCCACTCTACTTCACCTGTTTGCAGAATAGCACAACGGCAGCATACAGATTTTCCCGCGCTGGCTGGGAGAAAGGGATTTTCGCCAAGGTTGAGGGTCAAGTTCAATCGATGGTGCCAGGAATGAGGAAGAATCTATATGGCCCGGCGCAGCGAATAGCTGGAGCTTTATTCGTATTATGCCCTGGATATTCTAATAATATTTTTATCGGTTATCTCCTTTAACGGGTGTTCAACATATTTAAAATATTTCCATTAACCTTAAGCAATTTTAATTATACAGGGTGACCTGAGCCGGAACTAACCAGGTATTTTAAGGTGGTAGACAAATAGCCAAAAAGCTAACAAATCTCATGGAAATGGTTGCTTAAGAACGTAAAAATAAATGATAAGGATTTAGGAATTAAAAAATAATAGCAATTAATCCAAACAAGAGAAAGCACAAATATATTATTCAAAAAATCCTCAAATCTGTTATTATGCAAAAACGTTCTTTGCAAAAATGAAAATAGTTCACTGGCTCATAATTTAGTTTGACTAAAATGCATTAAAATAAGAAAAGAAAGCACCTATTTGCAATTCAGAAAGTTAAAAAAGAGACGTATAATCGTACAACGGTCAATGCAGGCAACACTTAATACAATGAGTTAATTCATTGTATCATGCGGTTGCCTGCATTGCTTTGCATCATATTGTTTTCGCTTTCGCAACCATGTGTCCTCGACGAAGGCGCAAGGCACCGTAAAATTTACGCATTTCATAAACTTGTTCTGTTTTTAAATTTAGTTAGGTTAGGTTATATTAACGTGTTATATGTAAACTAACAAAGGGTTCAACTGTGCAAAAAATTTAACAATGTAAAATGAGTGGTGCTTTGAAACATTAAAAAAACGATTAGAAATAAAAAAGGGACATCCGAAACCTGGAACTAAAACCATGAAACAAAAAGTTTAGTTCTGACTTAACTGAACTTAACCAGACCAGCAAATCAGATGAAAAAAAAACAAATTCTTTAAACCGGTAAAAATATTTATGTTATAAACATTTCTAAACTTAAATCAGAATTAAAAGTTTTAGAGAGTCGCGAAGATCGAAAAGAAAACGATTAAAAAACAACCGGACAAAGAAAATTTTGTTAAAATTCAATCTTAAATAACTTTTCGGTTTTTGATCTATTTTAATTATCTTATCGTCCAGTGGTAGGTCCTTTCATCAAGATTATTATTTAATATGAGGGTTTTAAGCAGTGTTGTATTTTGACACAAATTTTCGAATGCCCTGTGAAATAATTTAACGTCACAATTTTTAACCACTGTATGGAATTTTAAAGCGGTATCTAAGCGGTAAAGGTAAGCGGTATTCTTAAAGGAAACACAAACTTTGTAAAAATAAAATGAAATTTTGGTATACAAATATTAGTTTGTTAAGATAGTTTCGTAGTTTTTAAATCAGTACTTAGATTTTTGTTATCTTAAGATTTACAGGGTACGACAAAAAGTATAATTTCAAAAAATAACATCCGGTATATTATATCACCAGTAAAAATGATATTTTAAAGACCTTAAAAAATGCTACATTTGATATACTTATATTTATTACTTTCAGAAATATGACCATTCAAATATAAAGTTTTCCCAATATGTTTGCATTATAGCTGTATATTATGACCATCATAATTAAATTGCATTGTTCTCTTTAAAAATGTGTATTTCCATTTAAATTAAAGACATCAATATAAATTACAAACAGAAATGTTACGAAAAAATGGGGCTTTAAAATCCAATACACTGGAGAAAACTTGTGACGGTAAATTATTCTACATGGTGTTCGAAAGTTTGTTTAAATGCAACATTTGGCTCTTCCCTGTATAATACCCGATCCTAGACAACTTTTTGCTATTCTCATATTAAATAATAATTTTAATGAAAGGAGGTACAACTAAACCAGAAGTTAATTGAAATCGGTCAAAAAACCAAAAAATTATATAGAATTAAATTAGAACTAAATTTTGTTTGTCATGTTTTTTTTGACCAGAAGTGTATTTTTATATTTTTAATAGTTTTTGCCATGGAAAGTCAGTTTATAAAAATAATTTTTATTTCTTGTATAGAAAAGTAACACGTTATATACCGAGGAATTAGTAGTTGCTCCCCTTGAGAAAAATCACAGGTCGCGCCTGATGATGGTAAAAAATAAAGAGCATATTTATAAGCTGATTTAATAAGAAAAAACTTATAAACATGGGTCCGCAAATTTTATTTTTTCATAGTGTTAAACTTTTCCAAAAACTTTTAAATTTTAAAAACACTTATGTTGGTAAAATTTATTAAATCAGATTTAACATTATTTAATTAAGTATTTATTGTTGTTGTTCTATAATTGCTTGTAAGAAATTATGACAACTTGTTTTTACAAGGAATTAATTTCTAATATTTTGTGTATGTTCCGGGAAAATGCAATTTAGCTGATTTTATTACGTTTTAAAAATTAAGCAAACTAGATTAAAATATAAGAAATATTAAAACAATATTTCCCTAATCAAAAGAAGAAAAAAAAGAAAATTCAGCGGTTAAATGGGGAAAGTAGAACCATTTAACCTTTTAATTTAATGCGGTTTTGATGACGGCCGTCTTCGTTTGTTTTGAGTTATTTTGAAAAAACTAAAAATGTGCATTTTAGAAAAAGTGCTGTAGTTGTTTTTATTTCAAATAATTTTTGGAATCCGTAAAACATTGGGGGGCAACTTTAAGAGTGAATACATTCCTGTCATTTAGATTTTAATTTTAACGTTTCGGTTTTAAGAGTATCATCATCAACTTTGTTTTTCTTATGGCCGCCATTTGTTTTTTTCTACATTTTCAAAGAGCGTTTTATTCCCTTTTAAAATGATGCATAACACTTAATTAAAATTTTTTTTTGTTTTATGTCAAAAACATAAAAACCATTTTTTGGTCAGAGTTGGCCATGACCGCCTCTCTGAAACAACTGCGAAAAAAATGTCGTTGCTAAGACGAAGTTGTCAAATATTCTCATTTAGTTACATATTTTATTGTGTTATTGGAAAATTGTGTTAAACGTATCCACAAAAATGCCGGAAATTTTTCAAACGAAGAAACATTTGACATGTTAGTTATTTATATTAAAAATCACAGAAATGCGGAGAATGCAGCAAACAATTATTTGGAAAGTTTTCCTGAAAGACATCAACCTGGGATAAAAAATGTTCTCCACACTTACTACCAACCTACTTGCATATGGAAGTTTTGAAAAACCTCGACCAAAAGAGTATCAAAAAAATAATGAAGCTCGAAATAGAAATATTCAAGAATATTTTGCCGATAATCCTACATCTTCTACACGAGTTGCAAACGGCGAACTTAACATTCCGAAGTCAACCATACATCACGTTTTAAAATTATCCCATTATCGCCCATATAAACCCACCCTTGTACAAGGGCTTAATGAGGGTGATTTTCAAAGAAGACTTCAATTTTGCCATTGGTATCGTAATAAATGTGAAGAAAACCCAATTTTTTTAGAAAAGTTTTATGGACGGACGAAAGTCATTTTACAAATTGTGGCGTATTTAACAAACATAACCACCATTACTGGGCTGTAGAAAATCCCCAATTACGGGAACAACGTAGACTGCAAGTTCGATTTGGCTTTAACGTATGGTGCGGAATTTATGGTAATAAAAACATATTAGTTATTATTTTTATTTTTTTATAATATATTTTTTTAGCAAATCACTTAATTGGGCCTTTTATTTACGAGCAGACACTGAATGGCCAAAGATATCTTGAGATGCTGCAAAACGAAATAATTCCAGCAATTAGGGAAGTAGTTCCACCAAATGATTTTAACAATTTGTGGTTTCAATAAGATGGATGTCCCGCTCACAATTCTAGGGAGGTGCACACATTTTTATCGGAAACTTTTGGTGAGAGAATTATCTCAAACAATGGGCCTGTTCGGTGGCCTGCCAGGTCTCCAGACATCACTCCTTTAGACTTTTATTTATGGGGTTATTTAAAAAATGAAATATATGAATTTGATCCTCCTGAAAATGTACAAGTTCTTGAAGACCGTTTGCGGGATGTCCTATTAAGTATAAACAGAAACACTCTTAACCGCGTTACCAGAACTGTTTTAAAGAAGTGTCAAAAGTGCATTGAAAAAACGGTGGACATTTTGAACTGTAGCGTTATTTTTTGGCAAAATTATTATTTTTTTTATTATTTTATTAATATTTATTAGTTCCCTGGTTGCAACTCATGTAGAAGATATAGGATTATCGGCAAAATATTTTTGAATAATTCTATTTCGATTTTCGGTATTTTCTTGATACTATTTTGGTCGAGGTTTTTCAAAACTTCCATATGCAAGTAAGTTGGTAATGAATGTAAAGAGCATAGTTTTTCTTAGGATTTATATTTTTTCCAATTGTTAGTGCAAATTAAAAGAAGATAAGTTTGATTTTTGTATTGTTATAGGTTGAGTTAAACACAATAATATAAAAAAAGTAAATATACTAATTTTTGGTAGAAAGTACAGCTTTATATTATTATTATTAAATATTTTAATCTGTCATTACAAACAAAGTAAATCTCCGTCTTTGTTTGGGTACATAGGCTTTTAAAAATCAAAATAGTTTTTTAACATAGTTTATTTTTAGGAATCAAATGGCAATTGTTTATAAAGCTATTTTCCTATGCAGTCATGGCCAACTTAGCAAAAATATTTTTTTTCCTTTTTGACATTAAACAAAAACATTTTAATAAAGTGTTGCACATCATTTTAAAGGGAAAAAACGCTCTTTAAAAATGTGCAAAAACAAAATGGCGGCCATAAGAAAAACAAAAAGTTGATGATGATATCTTAAAACCGAAACGTTGAAATTAAAATCAAAATGCATGAATGTATTCGTCTTAAAAAGTTGCCCTAACAATGTTTTTACAGATTCCAAAAATTATTTTAAATAAAAAAACTACAGCACTTTTTCAAAAACGCACATTTTCAGTTTTTTCAAAATAACTCAAAAACCAAACGAGATACATCCGTCATTAAAACGGCATTAGATTAAGCTTTAAATGGTCTATAACTTTCCCCATTTAACCATCTTTCTATCTCTTATGGTTTCCAATATCCCAATACATTCCCTACCAATTTTGGACACACTTGAGAAACGTGACAGCCCCACTGGACTACAATTTTGATTTATACATAACATATTTCTACAGATAGCAAACCGGAACTAAGGAAAACTAAAGCTCTATAAATATTTATTACCAAAAACAGCTTAAATTACGCTAAAAATATTTTTTTAAATAGTTTTAAGGATATATGAACGTTACAATTTTGTATATTTTGCTTTTAAATCAAAAGTTACATATTGTTTCCTCATTTGACCTTTTTATGCACCCTAATATACTGGTGCGTGACCTTTGGCAACGCACAGTTTTAAGTAGGTAGTTGTTAAGGCAGTAATTTATTTTCCCTCAAATGTTGCATCAAGAAATGCTTGGCAATTTTCATCAAACAATTCAGACTATTAACTGCAAAGGCGAGAGGGTGGAAAAGAACCGTGTATGGCAACACCTAAATATACCGCAGTATTCTTCCTAACTGTACATATGTAAGACCCTGTATACAAAATAAAAGTACTACTATTTCTAAATTTTGGTGACTGGACTGCTCTGTATAATGTATAAAAAAGCTTAAATATTATACCTTTTAAAAGCCCTTGCATTACTTTATGTATATAACATACTCATATGTAGAGACTAAACTATGAAAAACACACAATCGCGTGTATTTCATATAGTTTTTACAAGAACGCAAAATTTCATACTTTAGAGCACACCCGTAAATATTACTTGCAGCATTTTTTAGCGAGATTTTGTATTCAAATCGGGCATATTTTTGTGTGAAATGTTGTATACGGTCGTAAAAAATTCAAATGTTTTATATCCAAATCTTGTTTTTAACCTGTATACTGTTTTTTAGATATTACAAAAAAACGATGCAAGTTTAAAATCATCTGACAGCTTATATATTTAATTAAACAACCCCGTATTATTGACTTTCTTGTGTGGGCAGGAGCTCGGTTTGGGAACTATTCAAAGACCTCTAGCTGAATTTGATAGATAAAAAATTTTGGGCAAAAATGTGTGTTTTTTTTGAAACGTGTTTTTCACCTACTTCCCAGTGTTAAAGAAAAACCGTGAATAGGTTTTTAAAAAACGTAAAGTTTTTTAATAATTTTAATAAATAACGCGGCGATTTTAGGTCAAAGTCGGCACTTTTTAGTAAAATTCACAAAATCATATAATTAAGACCATTTACTCTAGCAACTTGAAATGTCGGTATGTTATAGAGCAGATAGTAGACAATATGCCAAAATTATTTTAGAATTTTAGCATAAACAGTTTTCTCGTAATAAAATAAATGGAAATTTTGAAGCTTTGTAAAACACGCTGTATAAGTAGTACGTTTATGATTAATATTTCAATTTAAAGAATTCAATTTTTTTGCGTTTTTTTTAATTTAAGGTCACAATTTTAAGAAAAAAAAACAAATTAAATAAAAAAATATTTTTTCATTCAAAAGTTTCTCAGATCAAATGAAATATTTTAAACAGAAGACCATTTATGGACTTTGCGTTTAACAGACGGTCTTTTACAATCCTTTAACCGCATGACACTTAGTGAAACTGTTTTCGAGTTATCAAGACTCAAAATCGGTAAATTTTTTCTTACAAAAACGTTTATAACTCATTTTCTGTTTATTTGATTTAACCCCAAATTAAAAGGGTTCTGAAAGGTACCATTTCCGATCTGTGTGCAAAATGTCGTTTCGACAAAATAAAGTTCTTGACAGTTATCGTGTTACCAGCAACTCGTTTTTTGAAAACTCATATTTTTTGCCAAAGCCTAAATAGAACGACTTTTATTTATTTTTAAATAAGGCACGTGCCTTATTAGGTGGCGATTTTTTTATATTATTTCTATCTTTTATTGTTTTTTTTATGAAGTTCTTTTTGGCCAAAAGAAAAAAGCGACACAAATCAAATGACAACAACATGGTTCTGGGGTAATTTAGAGGGCGTCATGGCCGTTTATAAAGAATATTAAAAAGTTTTTTTAAGTACCTTATACCTTAGAATAAATACATTTCAAGAACTATGTTTATATATCTTTTGATTTTGTTTATAAATTTATTAGAAAATGTATTTATTTATTTATTCAACAACAACCACAGGCGGATACATACAATATCTATAACAGGTTGTGTTTAATAATGGGATACTTGGAACACGACAGGATTATTTCAAGTGGCCAGTTCCTTATGCTACTTAATACCTACTTATTAGTTATTACCTATATTTTACTACTAATAGTTCAACTACAGATTACACTATTATTTTTACCATATGATACATTCTAAATTTTTCTACTAAACATTTTAGTAGAGTCACCAAATATATCACAGAATTGCTAATGTTTGTTATAATTTATGATCATTGAATTTACAGGAGATTTTCTTTAATAGTTCATTCTATAACATGTCTTAACACTAAAAGTTCTAAAGCCAACTATTCTAGTCCTGTTCGGAACACACAGATTCACCGATTTTAAAGTTACATTATCAAACGCTAATCCATTTATAAGTTTAAAAAAATTAACTATGCTAGTGTAAATTCTTCTGTTAAATAATGTCATAAGGTCATATTTCTTTAAGTTTAATGGGTAGTTATTGTATACATGTTGTTTTTTAAATAATATCTGATAAACGAATAAACTTTTTTTGTATTTGTTCCAACATATTGATATATTTTGTGTAGCATGGAGACCAAATAATGCTGGCATAATCTAGTTTTGACATAACGAAACTGTTAAAAACTATTGTTAATGTCCTTATAGATTTAAAGTTCCTTGAATTACATAAACCATATCCTAGATTTCTGTAAGCCTTACTAACTATATCTTTAATATGTTGTTGGAGAGACAGTTAAGTGTCAAATGTTACGAATAAATCTTTATGAAGCTCTGCTTTTAAAATAGATTGATTTTTATGTTAAAAGTATAATCTATGGGGTTTTTAAATGTAAAAATTTAATATGTTTACATTTATCAATATTGAAAGATAAACGGTTCTTTAAACTCCAATCATACAACCTATTTAAATCAGTCTGAAGATCAACACAATCATCAATATTGCTAATATTGTTAAATGTTTTTACATCGTCCGCAAAAAGAAGAATTTTGGATTTTTATAGATTTTTCTAAGTTGTCGATAAATTACAGAAACGAAAGAGCGGTTATATATTTTAATTATAAATATATTTCATTGGTTCAAAAGTCAGTAACCCTAGTTACTATAATAAAAAATGTATTTTATTGGTTTAAAAATACACTAACCACAGTTACTTATTAGGTTATTTATTATCAATTTATAGTGGCCAAAGTATAGATATAAGTTAAATTATCTATGTTATTTCCAAAATAATTAAAATAAAGCTTTTATTATAGGTAAAATATGCCAAAAATAATGAAATATGATCTAATGTAAAAGTACATAACATGAAAAACAAAATTAGACATTGTAGCGGAAGACTTGCTTTTGTTTTTTATGGTAATTGTTTATTTTTTGCTTAATAGCGTTATCAAAACTAAAATTTAAAATTAAAAGCAGTGGCTTAGCTAGGGCAGCATAGGCCCTGGGTCAAAAAAAGTAAAATAGGGCCCGTAAAAATTGGAAGAGTAAATAAAAGGTCCTCATGATGTTTTGTTTTTAACTTTTTTTATATATCCTTGTACTAACCAAGACATGAAAAAATTTTGAAGGGCAAACCAAAAACATCGCATTTGTGTTCAGTATTTCTGTACTTAACCCGAGGGCCGTTTTCTACTCCAAGGATGCCCCCTAAGCTTCGGGGGCACTGCCCCGCCTAGCCCCATAGTAGCTACACCACTGATTAAAAACTAAAATTGCCTTAAACTAACGTGCACCATTTAAAAAATGTGTTAAAGTCTCTAAATACAAAGTTCCATATTATTTTTTGGCCAGGTTCGTTACCTATCAACTATATGATTTTTATTATTCAAGCCAATTCTGTACGTATAACCCTATAACTAAATCTAAAGAGACTAATTAAAGTTTGAGTTAATGCTAGCTTATACAAAATTAACGATTATCAAAAACAATCTTGGATATCAAACGCAGGGCGATGCAGAAATCTCTTTAACAGGACCTTAATCTAATATTGGATTTGGGCGCCAAAAATATAATCCAATTTAATGCATCCGAAACACAATCATGTTCTATGTTGAGGAAAAAGTCAAATACTTATCGTTTACTTTGGAGCGGCCAAGTTCTGCAGAGCAAAGACACATTTAATCTTGTGGGCGTATCATTTGGCAAAAAATTAACTGGCATAAACATATTATATCTATACCCACGGCAGCTTCAAAAATACTTGGATTTCTCTTCTCCCAACAGAAAAATTTGTGGTGTCGCACGTATGCCTCCCTATACGGTCTGACTGGAAAGGCCCCGAACCTATAACTTCACTCTCGACAATAATAAATTAAGGTCCAGTAAAAAAGATATCCGCATCGCCCTGCGTTTGATTTCCAAGTCGGTCTTACAGATTGGTTTAAGAATCTTAAAATCTGGATTAAAAAGGCGAAAGCTAACTCGGCAGTAAAATACACTTTTTATCACGTCAAGTGTTATTAAAAATAGTTTTACTGGTTTATTATTTCTATTAAACTGCATGATTAGAATAGCTATTATATTAGAGGTATCAATAATTTAGTAATAATGATATGAATCTTATAAGTCGATGATAAACGATTTTTTCATTGTCAAAAATGCGTATAAAGTAAAAGTTATAAATCTTCTAATTGGCTTTCAACTTCTAAATATAAAGAAAGAAAAATTACTTTTAATAAGCTATTCCAGTAGTTGTGGCAATAACATAAAAACATATTTTTGTAACTCATATCGTAAGTTCATATTACGAGCTACCCTGTAGAAGTTCTAATCCATCTAATCTTCTGGTATACCAAATATGAGTTTAAATTCCTTACATCAAATAAAAATTGTGAAATTTGGCAATGATGCCGGAGGCAGTAAAAACTTAATATTAAAAAAATATACAAAAGCGGACGTACAAAAGACCTAACTCTTAAAGGCTTGTATATTGCCTGATTTCAAAAAAGTAGGTGTTTTATGAAGAACACATTTTTTTCCTTTAAGTCAGCTGCTTCTGGGGGATGCAGAATTGTTTGAATATGAAAGGATACAATATAACCGTAAGATGTATATATATATTTCTTCCCTACCAAAATAAACTTTTGTAAATATTTGTCAGCAACTTTTGGGTTGGAAAATAATAAAATTTTGTTATTTGCGAAGCATTTTAATTTATAAGGTCCTGTCAACATATATCTTCCATATTAAGAAACAAATAAATTAACTGCGAAAACCCAAGTCGCTTTTGGTAAAAGTTTTTCTTGTAAAGAATAAAGAAAGTATTAAACTTGATACAATCTCAATTGAGAAAACACAAAAGTTAGAGTATTATCAATTTATCACGTTGCCCATTAAATAAATAGCCTATATCATAATTTATCTTTCCCTGTACAAAGTCAACATGGACTTGACGAGTCTGTCGCAGAAACATTTTTGGCGGGGATAATTCTTATTGGAGTAATTCGAACTAAACCTAATGCGATTGGGTAGGGATTTTGACGCAAAATATTAGTTATTTTTGTACCAAGGGCGTAAAATAGCACTTTTACGTCCGCGGCTGAAAGTATGCCGAGTCCGCGAGGGCAACAATCTGCTGTGGGCGTAAAAGTGTTTTACGCCAGAGGTGCAAACAATATTTTTGTACGACTGAAATTTATATACAAGCATTCTCTGTAGTTAGGAGAAAATTTCCAAGCTTGTAATGTTTCAAATTGTAATAAGTATACTTTTAACATATGTTTTATTAAAGAAACTGTTGTTTTACCAAAAAAATTGGGCATTATTTAATTTTATTATTTTTTAATACATTTATAAATGCGGGCGTTTTTAATACTTTTTGCCCTAGGGCGTAAAAATACTATTTTACGCCCTTATTTATAAATGCGGGTGTTTTTGATACTTTTTGCCCTAGGGCGTAAAAGTGCAATTTTATACCGGTCGTACAAAAACTATTTTACTTTCTTTAGAACGCATACATCTGCGAGTATTCAACAGTTTCGTCACATACGTGTTTTTATTATTTATGACTTTTTGTTTTAAGTGTCCAATTTGGGTCTTGATAAACGTTTTTAATTACTGTGTAAGGTGAACTAGTTTGTGGGTTTGTGTTTGTTTTTAGGTTTATATTTATTATTGGGCAATTTTACATTTTAATTTATCAATAAAATGGCATTTTGGTGGCTATTTAATACTTGTGATAACAATACGGATGATTTAGGTAAGTATTTATAGTTTTTATTGTGCAGACATTAAATATAAACTAGTAAATACAAGTTATATGAAGGGTTAAGAATCCATCAGCTCGTAAAGGAAACAAATAGCCTCTCCATGTACTTCGCCCAGACCGAAAGCAAAGACAATTGTAGTTTTACTATAGACTCCCAGAACAATGATACCTACATTTTTGGTCATCAGTTTGGAGGCTGGCTTGGCTGAATTTATAAAGCGGCAAAATATACATACTGTTTACGTGTGTACTTGATGGATACCTGCTTCATAAATTCCACGGAGCGAGCATCCAAGCTGATGACCAAAAGTTTAGCATTGTTCTGCGTGTCTATAGAGAAACTACAATTTTCATCAGTTTGGAGGCTGGCTTGGCTGAATTTATAAAGCGGCAAAATATACGTACAGTTTACGTGTGTACTCGATGGATACCTGCTTCATAAATTCCACGGAGCGAGCATCCAAGCTGATGACCAAAAGTTTAGCATTGTTCTGCGTGTCTATAGAGAAACTACAATTTTCTTTGCCGAAAGGTATGTTGATCTTTAGTACCCCTTATCTGCCAAGTTATTTTAACAGGATAGGTAGATAAATGCTGCATTAGGTAGGCCTTGACACTACTAAATGTGCTATGCAGGCACGGTACAGCCTTTACTATGCAGGCGTTAGCTCTAACCAGCGGGCAGTAACACAGCAATTTGATCTAGGCCTTTTGTCTAATGAATCAAGTTTTTTTATCTTTGTACAAACCACGAAGGCTAAAAGCCTAAATACTAACGTACCGTGGGTGTCTTAAGCGAGGTAAGAGGGAGTTTGTTGACACGGGACTTAAACACTTGAAGATTTGGGGGAAGGAAAGACCTCCGCGGGCAGCAAGTTCCACAACCTAGAAACTCTAGGGATAAAAGAACGAACAAAGTGGGAAGTTCGGGGCCTGTCCAGTTGGACCGTATAGGGATGCATACGCGCGGAACCACGAGTTTCTCTGTTGGGAACCGTAAGTGGAGGAACTATACTGGACAGTTCTTCAGAGCAGAAGCCATGGAAGTACCTATAAAAAAGCGATAAATCCCCCACAGCCCGACGATGTGCAAGAGAGGGAAGCCTTTCTGTAAGTGAAGGATCATTAATAAGACGAATAGCTCTTCTTTGAATAGAATCAAGAATGCTTAGGGTTGTGGGGGACGCCATGCCCCAGATATGAGAACAATATTCCAAGGGAGGTCGGATTTGGGACACATATAAAGTGTATAAATTAGAAGGGGAAAAATACTTTTTGGCTCGAAAGAGAAATCCAAGCTTTTTGAAGCTGCCGTGGCTATAGATACAATGTGATTATGCCAGTTAAGGTTACTTTCAAATGTGACGCCCACAAGATTAAAGGTGTCTTTGCTCTGTAAAACTTGGCCGCTCATAAGTAGAGGATGAGTATTTGATGACTCTTTTCGCGACAAGGAACATGATTGTGTTTTGGATGCATTAAAATGGACGAGATTTTTAGCGCCCCAATCCAATATTAAATTAAGATCCTGCGAAAGAGATATCTGCATCGCTCTGCGTTTGTTTTCCAAGTCAGGTTTGGTAATGGGTTTAGGAACCTGAAAACTGGAGTGAAGGGTACTATCGTCGGCGAAACTATGAATGGAATTAGTTGTGGACGAGAGAAGGTCGTTGATGTGAAGAAGAAACAATGTTGGTGCCAGAACTGAGCCCTGAGGGACTCCAGCATTTACTTGGTGAAAGCTTGAAGAATGGCCGTCCACAATAACTGATATACGACGATCAGATAGATAACTAGAGAGCCAAGTACAGAGTTTAGTTGAAAGACCATAGGAGGGAAGTTTATTTAGAAGTGCGGCATGCCAGACCTGGTCAAAAGCTTTGGATATATCAAGAGCAACGATCTGGGACTCACCTAGAAACTCAAGAGACTTATTCCAGCAGTGTGATACGAAGGAAAGAAGATCTGCTGTAGATCTTTTGTGGCGAAATCCATACTGCCTGTCATGCAAAATTTTGTGTTTTTCTAAGTACTTAAGAATTTGTGAATTAATTAGTTTTTCCATTACTTTGCAAAGAACTGAGAGAATTGAAATTGGTCTATAGTTAGATGGAAGAGATTTAGATCCTTTCTTGGGAATAGGCTGAACACGTGCAGCTTTCCAGCTTTCCGGAAAGATACCCGTATTGTAAGAAATTCGAAAGAGCCGAGTTAAGATTGGTGCAAGTTCTGGAGCACATTTTTTAAAACGATTGCTGGTATGCCATCCAGCCCAGACGATTTCTTGGTGTTAAGGGAAGAAAGGATACGCTTAATGTGTTTTACCTTAAAAATAATATCGGGCATTTTATGAGGAACTGGGGTAACCGCTGGAATTGGATGATTTACGGGAGGGTCAAGGGTTGAATTGGCAGCAAATTGTTTAGCAAATAATTCTGCCTTTCCTTTAGCGGTAGAAACAATTTCATCTTCCAAAGCTAGTGGCGGAAAAGAACTGGTACAAAAATTCCTACTTATGTTTTCGCAAAGGACCAGAAAGATTTGCTGCCATTTGAGCAAGAAAGAACTTTGTTTTTAATACGATTGTCGAAGGAGTCTTTGGCTTCAGAAATTATTTAATTGTAGTAGTTTCTTGCTTCAATGCTGGCCTGTCGGTTTTCTGGACTAGGATCCTTGAAAAACCAAGGTTTGTTATTGGATTGTTTGGGGTTCTTGATGGTGTGTGAAATATAGGTTTCAATGCCCAATTGAATTGATTCCGTCAGTTGATTGCAAATTTCAGAAGGATCACCAGAAGAAAAGCAGATGGAATTCCAGGGGTAAGTGGCGAAGAAGTCCCTCAGGCCATCCCAGTCGGCTGAGTTGTAGTGCCATACGGTGCGTGGTGGCATGTATTCATTAACCTCGGGATGTGCAGGGTAAGATATAGTAACTAAGCCATGATCTGAGCGACCTAGGGAAGCTGTGACAGATGTTTGATAGAGTTCGGGGTTGGTAGTAAGAAAGAGATCAAGGGGATTTGAACTATGATTTGGAACTCTAGGAAAGTAGGTGGGTTCCATAATAAGGTTGGTAAGAGAGTTTTTTTTTCCCAGGAAGCCGTCTGCATGTCCGGTGGCACTGCAGCCTGAAGGCTTATTGTACCAAACTCCCGTTTTATTGTACCCATTCCAGTACCCTAGTTCCTTGAAGAAGGCGGTATAGGTCTGCTGGGTGCGTACCATATGTTTCCGGGGGCACTCTAATATCCCCGAAGATTGCCTGTCTTTTGTGATCCAGTGCCTCACACTCTGACAGTATGTGGGATACTGTTTCGGTCTCTGCTCCACATAATCTGCAGTCCAGATCTCCGTTGTATAATCCCATTTTATTTAGGTGTTCTTTCACTGGAGCATGTCCGGTGAGGAAACCTGTGATCGTTCTTAGCTGATTCCTACCCATTTTGAGTAGTTCCTTAGCTCTTTTTGTGCATGGTCCACTGATGTATATTTTCCCATGCATGTGTTGAGGAAGCCTTTCCCAGTGCAGTCTTTGCTGGTCCTTTAAGAGAGTTACTGACTGCAAAGATTTCGGCTGCTCTGCCTTGGGGGTCAGTTTTTGAAGAGCCCAGCCAATCCTTATTATGGACATTGAAGTCGCCAAGCATGAATATTTCAGCCGATGGAAACTAAGAAATTATGCTATCGATCTTTGTCGAAAGAAAGTCAAAGAATTCGATATAGGAATTATTAGATGGGGACCGGTACAAACAGCAGATAAATTTAGTTGAAGACCTAATGGAAAGTTTAAGCCAAAGGATATCGGGCCTACCCGATTCAAGATTGGAAACTCGAGCACAAGCCAGATCGTTGCGGACGTAAGCACATACGCCACCATGTGGGCGAAAAGATGAAATAAGTTCGTAGCCTGGAAAGAGAAGGTGGCTAGTTGAAGATTTAGAACTTATTTGTGTTTCCGTTAGAAACAGTATGTGGGGCTTAGATGACTGAAGGTGATGGTGAACGGAGTTTATATTGGTGTTAAGCCCACATATGTTTGCAAAAGAAATTAAACTTCTCGATGAAGGCCTCCCGGATGCACCCCTCGCCCGGAGATCCGAATGGAGGGGTATTTTACCTCCAGAACATTTTACTTCCGGGTGTGCCGCCATCATTTGTACATAGTTTGGGGGTTAAAAGAGAAAAAAGAAAAGAGAAAGAAGGAAGAAGGAAAACTGACTCACACACCCAGAACCCGAAACGTCCGCTAAGACTTCACGGGTCCTTTAAAGGGTGGTGGGGTGGTACCTCCTCAGGCGAGGAAAGCTCCTCTACCACCTACAACACACAGTTATTTATAACATTTGCTACACGGACAGTGGCCAATAGTAAATACATATATCACCGTGTAATAAATTATGTACAGGTGCCTACCAGCAGGTGTATGCTGAATTAAGGTGGGTTTTTACGATCATGTAATTTGCGCAAGTTGTTTGGAGCGTGCGATTTGTGCAAATTAGACCAAATTCCTAATCCGTTTCTACGGTCAAGTCTATTTGCACAAATTTGCTTTGATTATTGGTAAACAATGAAGTACAACGACGAATTGTAAGCCTTTGCTGGTGTTTGTTTAATTAAAAAATTAAAAGCAGTGAAAGACAAAAAAACCAAGAAGATCGCAAAAGAATTGGATTTAAAAAAACACTTACTCTCATATTATCAATTATAATTCCAAAAGAACTTTTTTTTTTGGAGAGACACAATAAATGACTTGTTGCAAATAATTAAGCAATAAAATTTCGAAAATACATACGCCATCGATCAAGTTTTTGAATCCTACGGACAAACTATTTTGTGCTTGCCTCCATACCATTGTATCTTCAACCCTATTGAAATGATCTGAGCCGCTCTAAAAACAAAATAAAAATTTCGAATTAAGCGAATCTGTGCTGCAAAACATACGATTAGTAATTGAGGAACTTGATAAAACCGATATATGGAAAAATTGTGGATCTCACGTCAAACAAAAGTATCAGGAATACTGTGTTTTACTAGGAATAAATCCAGTTATTATAAATCCAAATAACAAATTAAGTTCTAAAAACACTGATAGCGGTGATAAAAGAGAAACAATATTTTTGTAATAGGTAAATACTTAATAAATCTAATTAAACTGTTCTAATAAATTTCGATCTTGACTTGCTACAAAATTACCACCTTTTTAACTGACTGTGTATAAAACTCTTACTTTAATGAAAAATTACCATTATTATAATAGGTAAAATTAAAGAATACACATTTATAGAACCTTACAAGTGAGATTTCAGCGTACCCTGAACAGTGGCGGCGCCAGGGGTGGCCGGTCACAGCCTAATACGCAAACAATTTTCCGTAAATCCGTTTGTTTCATCACAAAAATGCAAAAAATCAAATATTTGGATTTTTCTCTGGTCGATATGTTTGTGTAGCTTAACTTTTAAAAAATGAAACGTACACATAAAGTTTGAGTTAGGTTTTACCCCCTTAATACCCCTTTTAACTTTGGGTTTCTACCATTTATAAGACAAATCATAAATATAACTTATAAAGTGACGGAGGTGTGCACATTTTCGTGAGATTTAATGCGAAAAAGTAGCCACAGATAAAGATAAACGTTTTTTTATTTTTTTTATATAACCTACGACGTTTTTGTTTAAATAAAATATTGTACTCAGTAGTTCACCTAGCAGGTGGTTTTGGGGAGGCTTAAGGTCTAGTTTCTACCACCGATTCTTGACGTTAAAATATGACTATTTATTTACACTTACATACAGCGCCGTACACAGAAAGTGATTTGGGAGGAGGGGGTAAAAGGCGACCACCAAAAAACAGGGACTTCAGTGAGTAAACAAATCGGCTTAGGCACCACCTCCAACAAAAACCCATCTTAAAAGGTATTTTTGGGCTCCTGGGGAGGGAATCCTTTCTGTGTACGGCTCTGCTTATCTTAGTCTTAATCTTAATCAATCCGGTTTTAGTTTTTACCTTAATAATTTTGTTAATATTAGATGTATTGGTAAAAAAATTAATAGGCTTTTAATTTTATTGTAAAATCTAAAGGGCGCTATCTGCGGTATTTCACACAAATTTAATACGAAATAAGTTTTTAAGCCATTCTGTATTTACCTTTTAGACAAAATTCTAATCCTTTATTCTTTACCTAAAAAAGGTTTACGTAGAACAAATTGATTTGAGCAGCCGTTTTCAGATATCTAGATTCAAAAAATTACTTTGTGTATGGCCAGGTCTAAACTATACAGGGTGTTTTAGAATAAGATTCTAATCTTTAGAAGAGTGAATTCTTAGGTGATTTTAAAGATAAAAAGTTTAAATATGTTTTTAATGGGTAGATACAGGGTGGTCAAGTTAAAAAAAAAAACACCTTTTTACCACTCTGTATCTCAAAAAATAAGACATTTATGACATAGGTTTATTAGAATTTTTTTCTTAATATCACCTAATGATTCACAGTCTTAAAGATCAACATCTTCTTTCTAAACACCCGGTATAGCCTAGACTTCCATACAGAAAGTTAACTTTTAAACCAAAATATTCCAAAAACAGTTTTTTAGGTTAACTTTTACCATGTATACCGTTTATAGGTAAAATATGTTAAAATAATAATAAAAAATATCTTAAACTAAAAAACAGAGTTGCTCAAAACAGTTTTTTTGTTTTGAATGCCTGTAAGATATCGCAGATGGCGCCTTCTGAACTTTACAATAAATGTAAAAGAACATTTTAATTTTACACTTCCCAAAACTTCTCTAACCGAATATTGTGACAATAAACCTATTATTAACCAAATTATTTATAAAAAACTAAAACCATATTAAACTTTTAACACCCTGCATCTTCAAAATCATCTACCCTTTTAGACAACGGTAACTTGGGTGAGTTCTAAAAAGTGCGGAAAAATGCGAAATTTTTAAAGCTAAAATATGACGATCTATATTTTGGCTTCAGAAATTGGTGGTAGCATTTTCCACACTTTTAGAAGACGCTGTATCTGTCGAAAAAACTAATATATTATAAATTCTCATTTATTTTGAGGACTAACCGGTCTACCCTGAAAAAATCCAATATTACAAAAAAGATTTAAAAACTAAAATAAAATAAAAACACCATAAATTTTGCAAACAATAAATTTGTGACTAAGGTAAATTGTGTTATATTGTTTATTTTGGTCCAAGGATTTTCGAGCAGCATTTTGTACAGACCTTTTGGAGAACAGTGTATACGAAGTGTTTCAAAACTTATCCGACAAAGTTTAAGGGCTAATTCTACAATAAAAAATATGAAAAAACTTTTTATAAAATGTGTCCTAAACGTCTTGGTTTTTGAACTACAGAGTATTAAAAATTAAAAAAAATGTGTGTTTTTTTAAACAAATTTTATACCTATGTAGATATTTTAAAAAGTATTAGGGGACGCCTCCTATGCACCAAAAGACATTTATTGGCATACAAAAAACAATTATTTTTAGAAGTATCGTTCATGAGGAATTTAAGGTAATTATTTTTATGGAATAAATGGTACGTCTCTGCAATTTTCCGAAATAAAAATGTTTTTTAAAACTTCATTTAGTTTAACACAAATTTGATCTCATGACTTTTTTATTTGATGCACGGTTTTTGCGTAAATAAATAAACCCATTTCTTTGCACGGTCATTTCGTTTGAAATATTTTAAATTCTACACTAAAAAATAAGCTTCAAATATGTATCCTTTAATTAGATAGGGATTTGACCATTCAAGAAATGTTATTTATTTTACGTAAAAACCGTGCATCAAATAAAAATAAGCCAAGAAATTCAAATTTGTGTCAAACTAAATAAGAATTTAAATAAATATTTTTATTTTAGAAAAATGCAGTGGTGTACCATTTTTTTCTTAAAAAATATTTACCTATTATGAACGACACTGGTAATTTATTTTGTATGCCAAAAAGGTCTTTTGGTGCATAGGGGGCGTCCCCTAAATGTTTTCAAAATATTTAAATTTGTAAAAAGTTACTGTAAAAAACACATTTTTTTAATTTTTAACACCCTGTAGTTCAAAAACTAAGACATATTTCGTATGAAGTTTTTTTCATATTTTTATTGTAAAATAAGCCCGTAAAGTTTGTCGGATAAGTTGTGAAAAACCCTGTATTTTTTAAACAAATATGTATTACAATAAAACCTGGTGTGTGATACAAATTCTATTTGTATTTTATTGATTTCTTTTTTTTTATTAAACTAAAATATGATAAAAGAAAGTTCTGAACCAAAAAAAGGTTAAAATATTGTTTTGGGCCTAGATAATATCTTTATTATTTTTCTTTATTACTGGTTTGCTTAGATAAACTTTCTACGTGATTAAATTTTAAATTTGCAGATTATTTTTGTGTACGAAAATCGTTTTTAAGGTTTTGTTAGATAAAGTTATAATTTTGTGGTTATCAATTTTAATTTAGTAAACAGTATTTTAAACTAGTTTTATGTACTTTAATACTTTTTTTTTGTTAAATTTTTGATGTCTGGCAAACAAGACGAAATATCATTTTGTGTTTTGTGGTGCGCAGGGTCGGATTTAAAGGTGTAAAGGCCCCTTGCCAATGGGCTTGCGGGGGCCCCCTCAAAGTAAAAGTGAATGGATTTAATAGCCAAAAAAATTTAAGAGCAAAAGAAGGTCCTGGTCAATTAAGTTATGTGATTTTTTATCCAGATAAAATTGAAGAGCAAAAAAATGTCTAGAAACTGTCCGCAACTCCGATTTTTAGTCAAAAACATCTCGTTTTCGAGATATCCATCATCATAACCTCATTTTAACTATAGTCCGCGTTTTTTGCATTCAATTCTTGATTTTAAGTAAGTGGTACATAGTATTTGATTTTTATTCATTAAAACCTCATTTTTCTACGTATTTTACACTTTGTTTTTATAATAAATAATTAACCTAGCTCTACTTTCTATCGTTTTCAATTATGGTGAATGCGTCGAAACAGTTTATGGATGCCTTACTGCATTTTTAAAGGAACCCCTTCTAATTTATTTGATAGAAGGTGTAAAATACATAGAAAAACGGGAGCTTTAAAGGTAAAAATCAAATATTCTTGGCCACTTTAGCTTTAACTCAAGAATTTTGTGCAAAAAGAACGTAGCAATTTGGTAAAAATAAGGCTATTTCAAATGCCAACTTTGATATGGGATATCCCGGAAAAGAAACGTTTTCGACAAATAGGTATTTGAGATTTGTGATTATCGCCCCAAAAAAAACCCCGTATACCAAATTTGGTCAAAATCGGAGTTGCGAAGAGTTTCTAGACAATTACCAAAGAAAAAAAGTTCTTATCAATAAAATAAGTACCTTGTCTACATTGTGGGGGTCCTGCGCCATTGACCCGCTTGCCCCCTTAAATCTGGCCCTGGTGGTGCGATTTAATTATTTCTTTTATCATAAAACTAGTTTTTTCTTTTAAAATATAATCATTTTAACTACTTCAAGTGTGCTTTACTCTTTTATGTAGCATACTTTATTGAGTATGCAACATACAAACTTTATTTACTTTTAATTTGTTAAAAAATTGAGTTCTTATATAAAAAAGTATATAAAAGTGGTTATATACGTTATATAATAAACGGGTATTTATATTACCTAAATTAGTTCTAATTTAACGTGGACCCTAATACGTATCTTAATAGAAAAAAAATACATACTAAAATTAAATTTGATTAGGTAGGTACCACTTATAGTCAGTGCGCGGGTTTTAAATACGGTATGTAAGTAGTGGTGATTAAAACTAAATTAAACAATTAAGGCTACCACGACGTGTATAATATGATACTCGATATGCTCAGAAAGGATGAATGATCCCCCTTTTTAAGAAAAAACAAATGTTATGTATGTACAGCACAAAATAAAATAGAAAATTGAAAAAAGTATAGTATGCAACCAGCACGGAGTTCGCATTGTATTGCAATGAGTAACATTTCATGTTCGTCCCATAATCATCGGCGTAACCACGGGGGGCCTGGGAGGGCTGCCCCTCCCCCTCCAGATGTTGCCAGGTCCTACTTTCCCAGGAAAAAATGTACCTATATGGTATATGTGTACATAAAACGTTTTAGCGGCGTCAGGGCCCCTCCCAGGGTTTTGCCGGGCCCCTCTAGGCCCCCTCTAGGTTCAATGTCTAGTTGTGCCTATGCCCATAATGTATTATTATTCGTGCTAAAATGGAAAAAGTAAGCAACTACGATTCTATAATTTATTATGGTTCTACACTGACCCCAATAAATAGTAATTCAAAAATTAAAAATTTTGTATTAAGGATCTTTTTAAAATTGTGGGATGGTCCGGTGCGGTTCTCAATGCCCTAAATAAATCCAGAAAGTTTCTTAAATATTAGTATTAAAATATATTTTTTTGACCCATAACCTATAAATTAAAATTTATTCCTTATTTTAGCGGGAAGAGATACCCCGTAAATATTTTATTGACTACCACCACTGGATATGATATAACAAAAAACAAAGGCATTTCGCCGTTTATACAATAGTAGGTATAACTCCCAATTGTAAGAATTTAAATAGCGCAACGAAGCTATTTTGGGAACAATACGAAACAAGGTTAGACAATACATTTTAAGCTCTATTGACATACACTGTTGGCAACGTTCAAACACCAATATTGCAATACTTAGTTTAAATACAGAATAACATGATGTCAGACTAAAAATTTATGTAACAAGCAGTGGAGCAACTAGCCTCTGGTATTTGGGGAGGCTTAAGTCCCAGTTTATAAGAAATATTTTTCAAAAAAGACTAAAATACAGGGTGTCTCTAAAAATCTACTACTACTACTACTACAACTAATCTAATATAACTTTCCTAAGTCAAGTCGACATACAGGGTCAAGCTTTCTATTTTATTTTAGTTATTTTTTAATATTAAAATATAAATGGTGCCACTTGTAGTCCTTTGCTTATGTTTAAAATGTGTTTACTTTTTTGTCTTGGTATATTATGGCTCTAGTTTTAAAAACATTCATATTTTCTACCCAAAAATAGTATACTTAGTAAATTCGATACGACCAACAGTTTTAGAGATATTTAAGATTAAACATGTTATTCCATACAAAGGTTTTGTATTGCATTTCTTTACGCTTTATCTAGGCCACCTGGCAATTCCCAAAAGGTCTGTGTATAATACTACCACAAATTCTTTGGGTTAAAATACAACGATCTAATGCAATTTGTCTTGGTCAAAAGTTGATCTTTAAAAAAATACCGGATTTCAAAGATTTTACTTTATTTTTTTACTTTGACACCCTGTATTTCGCAAAGGATCATCTTTTCAACTGAAGTAAATTGCGTTAGATTGTTGTATTTTAGCGCAGAAAATTTGTCGTAGTATTTTCTACACAACTTTTATAAAAATCCGGGTGGCTTGGACAAAGCGTGAAGGAATATAAAAGAAATTCTTTAAGTGAAATAAAAAGTTTTATCCAAAATATCTTAAAAACGATTTCTCGTAGCAATATTAACTAGGTATACATTTATTGTTTAGAAAATATGGTAGAATAGAAATTCTTTACTGAAGCTATAATATACAAGATATAAAAAAGTTAATGCATCTTAAACATAAGCGAAGGACTGCAGGTGGCTCTCTACACATTTATGTTCCCCATCCTGGAAAACCTCTTAATACTAATTTCATGAAAAAGTTTTTAATAATAAAAAATATATTTAAAACTACCTAAAATTAAATGGAGTGAACACTGTATCTTGCGAACGATACACTTTTTGACTATGGTAAATTAGGTGTGATCGTTGTATTTCGATTTGGGCCCGCCAAATGTGCGGTTACACTTTGTACAGACCTTTTAATGATACCCTGTAGGTACTTTAAATGCTTAATCATTTTGGGGGGACTAATCGACGTACTCCTCTCTAATTGCGCCCCTGGTAAAAAGTGCTTACCACGCTACTTTTTTATGAATGGATGTTGTATTCTTGACAAACAGTCGAAATCATTAAATATAAATCACGTTAAGAAGTTAATCCTAATAAACCTTACTAATGCAAATTAATAATTTATAAATACCTATAATAAAAAAATGAAATTAGACTAGCCAAAGGTTTTTCCCTTCTAGCAAATTGAGATCACCAACCGCAGACCGGTTTAGACCAATTTGGTTCAAATGAGCTTATCTGCGACCGGCTCATCTACGACCGATCATTAAAAAGCAATAAAAGCGACCTATGGATTTAAATAGAAGTGAACTCAAATGGAGCATAAGCCATGTTGCCAAGTTGTTTATAGAGTTTATATTATTATATTTCCACCCAGTTGTTTTCTTTTTTAACACGCTTTTATTAACTTGGGTTGTAACTATCAATCTATCTATCCATCTGGCTATCTATGTAACGGAATCTTTGAGCCTAATTTTAACCAACTTCCAGCTATTCGATTTCTTTGAAACTTTGCACACGTATTAAGGACCCATGACAATGCAATAATCTGCAAACAGTATCCCGTTATCCTGCTTTGGATCGCCAGGAAAAAGAAATTCCATTATATTATAAAAACAACACCTAGGTTGCCATCTGTTGGCAACATTTCAAACTTTGCTACTCAATGGCGAAAAAGAAATTCCATTATATTATAAAAACAACACCTGGGTTGCCATCTGTTGGCAACATTTCAAACTTTGCTACTCAATGACGAAAAAATTTTTAGTGGGTTGCCATCTGTTGGCAACATTCCAAACTTTGCTACTCTTGTTCACTAAAAATTTTTTCGCCATTTTGTCAAGAGTAGCAAAGTTAATTGATATAACGAACTAAAAAATGAAAAATAATTAATAGTTTAAAAAAACTAAAAAACACGCTTTTATATGCAACCGAACTAAAAATTAGAAAATAATTTTTAATTAAAAAAATATTGTCATTTCATAGTAAAAAGCGTGGGGTGCTTAATATATTAAATGTTATAATTATTATATTTGCCAATATCTATGATGGAAAAGTTATGAAAAAATAGTAAAATGCACCCCACGCTTTTTACTATGAAATGACAATATTTTTTTAATGAAAAATTATTTTCTAATTTTTAGTTCGGTTGCATATAAAAGCGTGTTTTTTTAGTTTTTTAAACTATTAATTATTTGTAAAATATTTTAAAAAGTAAAAAAAAATGTAAATACATTTATATTATTATTTATGTATTGCATATAGAGGCCTAAAAACTTACGTAAATATAAAATACAAGAATTTACGTATTGCAATATATGTATGTATGTATTCGCCTTGGGTTTAATTAAGGAATTTAAAAAAAGGCGTTGCTTACCAGAACTAACCATTCGTAAGTGTGTATTAGGCTTGGGTTTAATTAAGTACCTACCCTTAGTACCCTTTTCTGATTCTAAGAAATATCTATAATAGTCCACCTACATTTTGGCAACAGTGGCGTCTTAAATTTAGGAAGAAAAATGGGAATTTAAAAAAAAAATCGGTCGCAGGTAAGCCGGTCGCTGTTGGGCCGACACCATTTGGTTATCATTAAAACAAGCTTTTACGGGTTTTTTAAATTTTGATTTTGCATAGTTTTGTATGAGACTATTGTGCAATATCCAATAGAGTTTAAAATATGGGAAAGCAAAGTACCGCACGTTAGTCTAGATGTATTAAGCCGCGTCTAGACTTGCAACAATTCGCCGTGCCGCTCCACGCCTTATACACCGCCACATAGCGCGAACGTGGACGCGAACGAAATTCACGTCGTTTTAAGGTCTTGGCGAATGATTCGCCGGTGATTCAGAGCTTGTCGGTTTTTTGGCGTCAAAGGAGCGCGCAAACAGGTTAATTAGTTTGAACGAATGTTTGGCGAATTGTTGCAAATCTGGGCGCGGCTTTAGGTTCTGTAATAAACATGATTATATTTAATTGTTTTCTTATAGGTATGTTAAAAATTAATTTATAATTACACATATTGTTACGCCGAAACTGCCAGCTTTTCTAAAAAAACTGAATAATAGATCATTAGGCAATAATGTGTTAATAAAAACTTAAACTTAAAACTTACATTATGTGTTCTTATCCCATTGCTTTTGGTACTAAAATGGTAAACAAAAATGAGTTTGTATCAATATACGTTCATATGACCCATATATTTTTAATAATACTTTTTGTATTTGTCATAGTTTAGTAGTTTAGGTGTACTATAAAATGAAATATAAGTCGGGTTAAGAGGTTGATAGGCAAAAATTGGGCCTTATCGACCCCTCCTTTAGAGACTAATGATAATAAATATTTAGGTGCTAAAACTCTTATTCTTCTTGAAATTTAAATATGTTAGAAGGAAAAAGAATAACATGCTTTTAAAATGCCTGTGTAAATTTGGCAACGGGCGTAGATAATAATTTCAAATGACAATATCTCCAAACTGAGATATCCGACCCACATCAAATATTTACCAGATGCTAGTAGCCTTACGAGAAACACTTTGCTGGAGATGATTTTTAATTTTAAAATTTGCAAAAAAAGGTAATTTTTGGATTCTCTCCCACAGAAAAAATACAGCTTTTAAACCGAATCTTTTTTTTCGCAAATAACAAAATTAAAATTGTTCTTACTAAAGGGTTCGTCTTAAGGCCATTAGTGTCTGGTATAAATTTGGTGTTGGTCCCATGTCCCAGTTTTTAGATATAGTAAATTGAAAATATTATCTAGGCTAGTAGCCTAGACTAAGTTAGTGCGCTCCATCAGTTTTGTAATAACTAACCATAACTGTAATACAATTGGAAGACTCTTTAGCTACATTAAAAGTAATTTTTTGTCACACTTTTTAACCTTTGATACCAACTCTAGTTTTTGGCATGTTTTCTAAATGGCCTATGCAAGGCCTCAAAAAACAGGCCCTTGATTTAACTCAAAGAGCTAGCTGTCTCAATAAATAAATAAAAAAGGGTACGTGTCATAAAAATTGCTAAAAGTTTGAAACATGATTTTTTCTTCAACAATTCTCCATCTGTATTTTATTTATTCTATTTTTTTAATTAAAATATTTCTAATAATAATATATACCGATTGAAGTATACATAGACATTATTAATTACTTTATTTCTTTTTCAGGGGATCAAAGAGTCTTTGTAGTATTAAAAATTATAAGATAATTATAATTCTAAATATAATATATTAATTAAAATTTTTAAAATACCAGCATATAATATTTTTTTCTCTTTCTCTCATCCATATTCAAAACATTCTTTCCAGCTAAAAATAAGCTAAAAATAAATGATCAAAGCGAATTTTAAAATCAGATATTTTAGCAAATAATAAAAAATTATGGTAATTTACTCTTTGAAAGAATGTTTTTAAAGTTTTTGCAAACCTCAGACCCAACACAAAAATTCTCTTTTTGTGGATATTATTTAATTTTACAAAAATTTGTACTGGGAATCATTTTGAAAATATGTTTTGTATTGGTTAGTTAGTTTTATTTAAATAATGGTATTTATTTGGGTAAAAGCCAAATGATACCGCTTTTCAAGAACAAAATAATAAAAACCCAAAATATTTAAATTAAGAAACTAAATAACTAAGGATCGGCATTTCGGTGGCAAGTCGGTCACCGTTATCAAGATAAATTTAAATAAAAATAAAATTTTTAAAAGTTAACCATTATTTAGGTCTAATATTTTAAAATTTAGGCTTGAGTTTTGGGGATATTCTAAAAATATTTTTACATTAAATGTCAAATTTTATGTCATATTTAATGTTTTATCCACTGGAACATTAGTAAATAAACTAACGACTAGAATGTTTTATGTATGTATGTATCGGTATTGTTTACTAAAGAATTTAAAATATTTAAAAAATTGCTAATGGATGCTATTTATTATCAAAATAGTTTTAGAATATCCTAAAACCTAAAGCTTAATCTTTAAAGTTTTGAATGCATGTAGTGCATTTCTTAAATGCCCCCTCCTTTAATTTTTTGAACGGAACAATTTAAAAAAGTGTAGGTTTGGGATGTATTACAGATGCATGAATAGTATATTTCAAAGTGAAATTGACAGGTGAAAATTTCAAGATGTCGGCTGGGCACCATCTTGGACAAAAGTTTACTGTAACACATCATTTTAAAGCTCCTGCTGAGTACTTTATAACCCTAAAATACAAAGTCAACACCTTCACCTAATACCAAATGGCTCTACTTTAAAATTTACCTAAATACCTGGTTTGAATGGCCATATTTTCGAAACCAATAAATTTAGATGTACCTAATGTGGTATTTTCTTAAAGCTTTTAAAAGATCTTTCTAAAAACCAATAAATTAAGATGGACATAATGTGGTATTTCCTTAAAGCTTCCTAAAAGATCTTTTTAATGGTGGTCCTGGAGATAACATACAGGGTAGAGAAAAAAGTACATTTTTTTATTAAGGCACCCTGTATATTGTATTACCATTAAAAAGATTTGTGAAAGAGCTTTAAGAAAATGCCACATTAAGTACATCTAACTTTAGTATTTTCGAAAATATAGCCATCCCGATCAGGTATTGGGGTAATTTTTTAAATTATTGCCATTTTGTATTAGGTGGAGGTACTGGCTTTATATTCTAGGGTTATAAAGTACTCTTTAGGAGCTTTAAAAGAATATGCAACAAGGCCTGCCTTTCCATTTAATTTTTGTTGTCAATTTGACTCTTAAATATAGTATTTATGCAATAATTTCATATCCCAGAGTTTTACTTTTTAAATTTATTCGTTTAAAAAATTAAGGGGGAGGAAATTAAGGAAATGCACGGTATAAAGCCGGCTACAAACGACATGCCAAGGCTTGACAAATGTCCGTTTGTTCAAACGTTCCCGCATCGTGTATGCAAAATAAATCAAAGCAAAGCCAACGTTGGGATGCTGGAGCGTTTAAACGAGCGGACATTTGCTAAGCCTTGGCATGTCGTCTGTAGCCGGCCTAATAGTTAATTTTTAAAATTTCATTTTATTTTATCTTGAGAACGGTGGCAGACTTGCCACCGATACGTCGATTTTAAGTATTTTAGTTTCTAATTTAAAATTTTTTGTTTTTTTGGAAGTTTTTTTCCATATTTTGTTTTAGGAATAGCGGTCCCATTGGGCGTGTACCCAAATAAATACCATCAATTCAAAGGGCCTAGAAGTTCATAAAACTTGTGTCCCCTAGAGGTACGCATGGCGACACGATTAAAATCGAAGGTGTCCATTATTGTACACAAGGCAGTTAAAGTGTTAATATATGTTTTTTTTTATGTTTTCATTTACAAACTAAACTTTTCCTGATTTATACTATTTGTATTTACAAATAATAGGAGAACAGAGTAATTTATAAAATAATAATGCATTCTCAATGATAAAATCAATGTACCTTCCCATTGAGAGTAAAATGTGACGTCACTATTTAGGTCAATCGTTTCCCAGGATAAGCTCTTTTAGGCCAAGGTTAGTAGACTTATTTTCCTATTGTTGGATTTTATCAAGTTTATTTTTAGTTTTCAAGTTAAAAAAACTAGTAAAAGATAAAAATAAACCTAAAACAAATAGTCTTTTTTTAAATTTTGTTGAATATGTTTTATACTACCTAAAAATTACACATTCTTGCTAAAAACCGCATTTAGTTTGTTTTATTACCAATGCAATTTTTCTTTATACTATACGGCGTGTCTTGCGAAGTTTTTAAAAAAGGAAACTTTCTAGATATTAACTTTACGGAAAAAGTGCCTTTTGCCTGGCAAGAAAATACATTTTTGCCAGAATATTTGTAAGTTGGCTGTACTGGAAGGCTTTCGCTTTAGATAGGTTCTGATTACAAATTATTTAAAGACGTAGACTATATTTACAAAACTAACCATCACACAGTGCGTTAAGAGAAAGAGATTGCACTAAAATAGTGTTTTTATTGTGTATAATTTAGAAGGGTGCCATTCTCTGTATATGCAGAAACCAATACCGTCATATTATTATACAGGGTAATTAAAAAATAGGAGTCAATTAACAAAAATATACAGGATTTGGGTAAAAATTTAAGAGCTTAATCATAAGCTAATTTCTTTAAAAAGTATATACCTACAGGGTAAGTTTTTTTCGAGGCTTAGGAGAGGGATCTCAAAAACCGCTGCAGCTACAGAGATGGTTAAATGGAAAAAGAATTGCAGTTTATAGAGCTTAGTTTAAATCACTTTTGGTTTTTCCAAGAAATTCAATGGCTTACTAGATATTTTAAAAAAATCCGTCTTTGTCCAAAATTATTTTTCTCTATAACTCAGTTAAATTTCCGAATAGAAAAAAAGTGTAAATAGAAAACTTGCAGATAATTATCTTTCTACTAGAAAGGTATATTTTGATATTAAGTGTAGTGATCCTTTTTTGAGCTACGACATAAACTTGCATTTTTAAAATGGACAACCATAGTTGGCTATCACATTTTTAAAGAGGTCTTTTGATAAGCTCTTAAGCGATGTATAGCAAGATAAACTTTAAATAAAAAATAACGTAGTTTTGAACATACTAATTTTTAAATTTGTGTGTTTATTTAGCTGGAAGCGAAAAAAGTGAACTAGTACTGTTGAAAATTCCTTGTCTTTTTTGATAGCCTTTCCAGTAAATAATTTAGCTCTTATATGAGACTCAGCTTACGTAACAATAATTATTTATGATTATAACGTATAACAGTTAAGTTCATAAGGCAACAAATTTGGTTTTAAAGGTATAGCTTGAAAATAGGCAAAATAAAAGTGGAAATTTCGATAATTTTTGAATAATAGTGTTCCTCTTTCTAACTTACTTTAATTTAAATCACTATTTCAATTATTATAGAAGTAAATTTAGTAGTTAAATTAATTTCTACTGTTAACTGTTAGTTTTTGTTATTTATTTTAATCAGGTAGGGTAGATTTTTAAAATTTAACAAATTTATAAAACCAATAATGTCTCAGTAGACGTTTTTAAAAACAAAAAAACAAAAATAAAGCTTAAATATTTTTTAAGGGTTAGTGTCTAAAATTATTTGAGTAAAAGTTATAAAAATGCTGGTTTTTATTTTTAATTTATTAAATTTAAAACATTTATTTACCTGAAAGTACTGATGGGATAAAAAGAAAAGTCATTGTCAATAAAACACATTTAATTGTTTACGGCAAAATAACATAAAAAACTAATGTCCAAAACTACGTTATTTTTTCATTAAAAGTATATCTTGGTAAACATTGTTAAAAAGCTTATAAAAAGGCCTCCTTAAAAATGTCACAGCCACCTATGGTTTATATTTAAATAAATGCAAGTTTATGTCCTAGCTTAAAAGCGAACTACTATAATAAACATCGTATTTTATCGTATTAAGAAGATAAATATCTAAAAGTTTCCTATTTAGAGTTTTTTTCTATTTTGAATATTAACTAAGCTACGAAGGGAACAAGATTTTTAGAAAAAACTATTTTTTTAAATATTTATTTAGTCATATTTTTTGGAAGAAACAAAAAGTAATTTCAACTAAGCTCTAGAAACTGCAATTTTTCCATTTAACCATCTCTGTACCTGCAGCGGTTTCTAAAATCCCTTTACTAAACATAAAAAACTTACCCCATATAAACATGGGTCAGAAATTGCCTAATTTTCAAGACATGGACGTAAAACTTTTATTTTAAAAATTGTTTTCTTTTAAATAAATATTGTTAACTTTTCTTATCCAATTTTAATGAAATTTGGTGATGGTACTTGAAGCACTAAGGGGCTAATTTAGCTATGACTTAAATAAAATTTCCTAAGTCCAGTAGCGTCTCGAGCGGCACTTAAACGAATATTATTGAAAAGAAAAATGTACGCCAATGACTATAATCCAAATCTTGTATTTTCTTTAATGTAGGCAAATAAAGATAAAACTATTTTGTCCATTAATATTTTTTGTTTCTTGCTTAGTTTTGGAGATTTTAAATGCATATTTCTAATAAAACTCAATAAACATATTGACATTTTTTGAAAATTACTTTTTATATTCTTTACTTACAATTACGTTATAACATTAACAAATACTAAGTTGAATAACATTAACATCTAAACTAACACATTTCGATAAATTAGGCGTTTTTAAACGTTGTTTTTTTCTAAAATACACACTTTTTTGATTATCAGCCATAAAAAACAATAGACACTTTTTGTTATACCAATTGTAGTTTACCTTTGAACTTGGGAAGAAAAAATTAAATGGCAAGGCACTTTTTGGTACCTTTAAAAAAATTTAAAGGACCACATATACAGCTGCATATTTATATATTGGCAAATAAAAAAAAGTTTGGTCTTGTTATTATCTGGTTATCTATGAGTACAAATGTAGACATTTTAAGTTTTTATGAAAATTTGCATTCTTGTCCACATATCGATGCACTGTGGGTCGTAAAGACTTTCGTTAAAAATATCACCACAGTGACAAAAACTTACTAAAAGTATTTCCGAAGTGTTTATTCACTTAGTCAAGATATCTTCAGATGACAGGACAAAAATAAATAAAAATATAATTTAAAGAAAATTATACAGCCAGTTGCAAAATTTAAAAAGAAACTATTTTATGCTCCTTTCGACATATCAGCAATTTCAAAGTTCGACAGATCATGTTGTAACCATCGTTTAAAGTGCAGCACCAGCAGATCCTTTAAATTGTCTTTCTCCATCCATCTAGCGCCGAACATATACCCAAGTTAAAGATTCCTATTTTCTGTAAATTTATTGGCCTTACCTTAGGGTGGCCCTTCTTGAGCAATCCTTAAAAATTTGAACTAACCCCTTAAATAGGTTTCATTTATTGAAAAAACATCTTAACTAAAATTTTATTGTGATTAGATAACGGTGGGCCGCACACAACGTTAATACTGATAAAAATAAAAAATGGTAATTACCCAATTTTGCAAATATATGTTGTATTCGTAAAGGCAAATTATGTTAGAAATTAATGATTTGTTAGCTTTAAGGTACATTAAGATTTAAACACTGATTTTTACAAATTTAAAGTATTTTTTATTTATTTAAAAAATATTTAATAAACAATGTAAATAAAATTATTTAAATATATATTTGGTTTACTTTAGCATGACTAAAAGTTTAATTAAAACTATTCTGAAGACCTGGAATATTGTCTCTTTTTTAACATCCAAAAACGTGTTTTGTGATGCTTAACAACTTGAAGTAAAAATTTCTTTTATTTCTAGTCCTAAAATTTTATTATACCCATCAATTGGCTTAATACCTCTTTCAGCTGTGTCAATTACTTCTTTCCAAAACGTGAAATGGGGCCTTTTTGCTGAAAGTGCTGTAGCCCAGGCTTGTATATAAATAATTACGAGAAATAGACGTATGTCCGTAATAGCTGATTTTTTATTGTTTGTTTAAATTGATATTAAAAGAAAAATATTTTTAAGCAGTAAATGACTTTTGACATCCAACGTGCATGATAAAATGCACCAGGATGATAAAATGTCACCTTTGATGGTTCTTCTTTAAAAAACAATTTGGAAAGTAATAAAAAATCTTTTAATTAACTAGAGAGTGATGTATTGCAAGAAATTGCTATGTAATTTTACAGTGACCGCCAAAGAGTTGGACTCATATAGGAACATTTTTATTTACTGAAATTATTAAAAACTTTTTATGACAATCACCTCCGCTTATCCAGTTACCAAAAATCAATAATAACATCCGGCTTATAGGCATCCGTTGAAGAGATAATTAATAAAATTAATTATTAAATAAAATTAAATATCCACGTGAGGTTAGTTTGATTGATATCTAAAAAGCTATTTTAAAAAGGTGTTTAATTTTTTTAGGCCTATGTGCAAAATTTAAAATAAATAATAATAATAATAAAAAAAATACGGTACGTTTACGAATCTTATATATATTTTTCTTTAATATATGTTTTAAACCATAAAATAACGAACATATTTAATTTATCATAAGGTTTATATTTTGTTTCACATTTAAAACAAGGAAATTAAAAAAATAGGATATGGCAAGAAATCTAAGGCCTTGGCGTTGAGCGAAAAATGTAAGAGCGCTGTCTTTGATCTTTATGCGAGAATAAAAAAACTTGTTTATTTAAATCAGGCGCTCGACGCTCACGCTAAGTATCGTGGCAGAGACCTAAGTGTTTACACTTACTTTTATAAGATCTATATTGTAATTTTAAAAATCCAAACAAGATAGAACTTTTTATTAATGTGTTTTTTATTTGTTTTAAGGCCTACTTATGTTGCAAATAAATTTGTTATAAAATGTGCAATATTATTTGTGTATCAGTAAGAGTTTAAATTATTGGGTGCGTGACTCAAACTTTAATTGAAATAAAAGAGGATAACTGCTTTATAAAACTGTTCATGTTTAATTATATTAAACAAAAATGGGCTGTCATGGCTTACTACTTTTTGATCGTAATATAATAATACAGCTCTTAGAAAATAGCTGTACGCACTTAGAGGACTTGCCAAATCTAATTTTATTTAATTTTCTCGTTTTAAATGTTAAAGAAAATACAAAAATTATGATAAATTAAATTAGTTTGTTACTGTTTAATTAGATCACTTATTTTATAGAAAAAAACTAAGATTCGTAAATTGACCAATTTTTTTGATTTAGAAAATTTTTTTTTTAATTTTTAAAAAACGTTAATTTTAATTTTTGCACATTAGCCTAAAATTAAATTTTAAACACGTTTGTACTTGGATACCTATTGAGCCAACTAGCCTTACTTTTTGATATTTTTAATTCTAACGAATGCCTATGAGCCGGATGTCATTATTATTTTTTGGTTACTTGATAAGCAGAGGTGATTGCCAAAAAAGTTTTTAATAATTTAAAAATATTTATTTCCATATGTGTCCAACTCTTTGGCGGTCACTGTATAGGTAAACTTTCTAACAATTTTCTTTTGATTTTTTAATATCAAGCGAGTTAGGGGTGCCAGGTCAACTTAACAAAATTTGAAAACAATTTTTTATCTCTAAAACGAATCAAGTTCTGTGACCTAGTTTAACCTTTCACCACTAAATTTATTTTAAAAATCGAAGCCGAGATTGTGCAATCAGATTGTTTTAGATTATTCTATGCCCTGTAAAGTCAACGAAAAAGCGCCACCCTATACATGTGGGCATAATATAATTATGTAATTATTTAGCCCATTACCTTTGTATTTATGGCTTTCGAAATTATATTTTTCTTTAAACTTTGTATAGATTTTTTGTTTATCACGGAAATTACCGTTTTTTTATATAATTTTCAATATATGTTTATTAAGCTTTTAAACAATATTTACTTTGTATTGCAAAGTTTACTTTCAGTAAATTTAAATTATTGCCTTTAATGCAATATCACGTACAAACCTACATTTTGATTACCCAAATAAATTAAGCACAATATTTGTGCATGAATTCCATTGACACAATTATTATGCGTTATAAGTACCCTTGACAGTTATGTGAATTTATCCCGGATAATACAAGATAGCTAAAGAGACAAAAAATGTTTTATATTACATACTAAAAGAGCTGAATAAAAAAAACAACTGTAAAATGACTAAAAAAACTAAAAAATAAAATCCAAAATTTTTAAAGGTTTGCTGTTTTTTTAACCTGTAAATATTAATAGTGCTGTATAAAATGCCACGTCTAAAAATGTTAATTCCATTTTTCTTCGACTCTTGAAAAAAATTATACATTATTATTTTAATGTTAAACATAAAATATGGTTATATTATATACTTATGCATATTACCCACACGGCAGTCATAAGGGGCTTTAATACGATAATTTGTATGTTTTCTTAATATGACTTTTTAGCCAGGGTAACCGCTTTTTATACATATTTATATGCATATAAAATTATCAGTTGCGAATGTCACTCTGAGCCATGTGTTTTGGAAGAAGAAAATGTTCAAAAGGGAAAAAGCAGATCATTACAAATACCATTATTAGAATACTCATTATCTAAATTATACAGTTTTTTGTAATTCTGAAACTTTATAAGTAATTTTTGAGAAAACTGATTATGACTAAAATCTTACTATTGATGCTGCAGGCGAAGTCTTTTCCATTTTCCCGTTTTCACCTGTGGCTCATGTGAAGTGAAGTGTTCTTATGTGCAGTTATATTACTATATTTATGCACTATATGGTAAAATTACTGGGTTACAAAATAGGTAAACTAAGTACGACACTGTTATTTGACGTTCTTTGGATGTTTTTTTGTCAAAATTAGAAAAAACTCTTTATAATATCCATTATACAATTTGTATAGCAATAATAGCAGTATAAAAACATGATATCAAAGGCTTTTTAAGCATATTTTGTATAAAATTGCTTATATCTCCAAAACATAAAATTGTTACTAATTTAGTTTTACCTTAAATATGTCTCTTGGTGGTACCCACCGATAGTTTATTAAGGGAATGGTAAATGAGAATATGTCTTCAGATGGTCCCTATCAAAATTTAAAAAAATATATGTCAAAAACGCCTTACCCATAAAGAAAAATAAGGACCGGCTTTTTAGAGCATTAAAGTTTCGATCGTTTGCCACATTATTCAAAATGCTTTAACGGCCTGCCTCGTCGTCTACTTAAACGAGGCATCTCCAAATCTATATTTGTTTTAGCACGATTACCTAAGAAAAAAGTTGGTAGGATTATACATAGTGACCAATCTATATTTTATTTCTTAAATTTAACGCAATTTCTTGATGCGTTTAACCATCTTGTAGGTAAGTCTAGACAAAAAGTCCACGTTGATACAACAAATATTTTTTAGTTTCGTGACGTTTTGGGGATAACACATTTTTTATTTAAATATCACTAGCTTTGCGTTATCATTTTTATTCTCAAGTCACGTTTTTAATTGGTATTATACCCTCTGTAAAAAATAGATACCTTGGGAGCAACCTAAAACAATATTCGAAACGAAAGAATATGAATGTGTTAACAACAAAAAATAAAAAACTGCACTAGGTTTAAATGAGTTTTTCTATGTCTTTTTAAAGGTAAGAGACGTTTAAATTAGATTTTATCATATTTACCGGCTTTCAGTTTATATATTTTTTTATTCATTGACTTGAAGTGTTAAAAATGTTCATACAAAATTTTTACGTATCTTGTTACTCAATACCTATACCTAAACTTTTTGCAGAGTTTACTGTATATCTTGCAATACAGATTAAAACAAAATAAAAATAATAAATATAATAATAATAAATAAAATACTAACCTGCACGCCGCAGCTTTTGATTTAGGTTGGTTACTATTAAATTATAGTTTTAAAGATAATATATGGAGTTACTACTGAATAAACAGTGTTTTTTTGTCCGTGGAACGAAGCTCTATGGAACGTAGTGGTATTGGTAAGGTCCGGATTTTAATTCAATTGCTATATTCTTGCTGCATTTTTAAAATCCAATGCGGACCGTCCGGACCCATGTGCGCTGCTCCATTTAATTTCACTGGGAATATTTTTTCCGTTCCGTACCGTCCGTCCGATGCAGACGTATGTGCGCGTACCTTAACACTAACTTGACAACAAAAACAAAATGTTTTTAATAAACCTTGTATTATTACCAGTACTGTAAATAACATTAGTGTGTCTAAAAACAAACATTTTTATTTTAAGTTCCTTTTTGTATTTTGCACAGCGGCAAGTTTCTTTCGTGTATAAAAGAAGTAAAGGCGACGTGTATACTTATTATTATAAAGGTATAAGAAGAATAAATTTTGAAGACTTTTAGGGAGGCAACTTCTGGAAAACAAATTTTTCGCGTACATATTTAAATTTAGTAAACAATATATACAAATTTAGGTTAAAAGTTAAAAACTTTTTACCTAAATACTACCTTTTTATGTAAATATTAAGAAAATAATAAATCCATAAAAGTTTAACTTTTTAGTTACCAAATCCATTTTAAAATAATAAATAGTATATATAAATATAATTTATTTTAAATGTAGAAAGGGGTTTTCTACCTTTATTATTTCTTTTAGTTTATTGAACTAAAGCTTCCCGGGAGAACTTTACTTTTGGTTTGACTTAAGTTTAGGTATCACAAACCCTACTGGCTGTGGTATTTATTTTTAACAAGTCCATAAAATATTAAAAATAAACAGGATATTTTTATTAATTTATAATTACATAATTCATTACTTATTTATTTAAAATTAAAAGTAGGTTTTTTTACAAAAAGTTCAGTAATTGTAACTAAGTACTATTTTTCAAATAAATAAACATATCGAAGTTGTTTGCAGTAAAAGTTTACCCCACTAAAAACATAAATTTGAAAAAGGCGCGCCAAGTTCAATACTAAAATTAGGCTCTGGGCTTTGCACAAAAAAAATAGAGATCTAAATGAGTGCCAAGTTATTGACAAAATCCAAATAGGTATTAGATCTTAAAGTAGGTTAAATTTAACCTTGGGCAGTTTTCATTACATCAATCATTTAATAAAGTTGATCAATCTATTTAAATATATTCTTTTTTAATTCTGAAAAAAACTGGTTATTGCATTTCACAGACACGAACGTTATTTTTTTAAATAACTACTACCTGGGATTGGCAGAATACTACACAGTGGTTTGCCATTTTCAACTATGAGGTGACGAGCGATTTAAAATGCCGATGTAACGTACCAAGAATCAAACCCGGGTCTCTGCGGTAAGAGGCTGGTATGTTAGCCTTTTCACTATGCTCAAGCTAGCTTTATGAAATGTATGCTAGTAGTTTTCCTTATGGGTATAAATAAACACACGTAGTTTTATGTATTTACGTTAAATAGCTTTAAAGTTATGGAGGAGTCAAACGTGGTCACAAATGATTTGTTTAATATTACATGTGGCGGTTTAGCCAGTTCCTTTGCTTAAACTTGGATTGGATTGGAAGGAGTTCAAAGTACGCAGGGGCGTAGCTATTCGTGAGCTACTACTGGCGAAAATTTCTTTTACAATCGAGATAAAGGTTAACCAAATTCCAGGAACGCGACTTAAATATTGTACACAGGAAATTCCCAACAAGCCTGGAGCATTATTTTTAAATTTTAGAAAAACGAACAGCGTGTTTTACCAGCAGGGTTTAAAGCAAGGCGAAAACACGACACGCTTCAATGCCGTGACAATAAAACGCTATTAGTGAATTTAAAAGCGCGCAAATCTAGTAAATTTACAACCGCGTTATTGGTTAACTATCACTCAAAAGGTGCTTAACGGACCCTGCTGTCAACTGTATTTTTAAAACGGTTACATATACACAGATGCGGTTTACAAGAGAACAAATGGATCAAAAGTTTAATTTTTCCGGAAAGTCATTATTTACAAAAAATTTTGCCCTACATAAATATAGAAAACTTAAAAATCATGATTTTTTTTAAAGGTAACTACCTTTATTTTTCATTTCTAAGCAAAATATTATTTAAAAATTTTATGTAGAATCGCATTTTAAATTACTCTATTATTGTTACAAAAGTATTAAAACGTTTTATGAAACTGAATTTGGAGTAATCAAAAATAAATTATTTAAAATTCTTAATAATAAATGGAACTTAAAAACTTGCATAATTTGTTTTTAAAATACCTGCTTTCTCCAAATTCTTAGAAAAAATATTTTCGGCTATAAACCAATGTCATCAATGCGCTTTCATCAAATTACGGAGTACAATAAAATGTTGTATTATTATTTTAATGAATTACAAACATTATTTTAAATTTATTTTATGTATGACATTTTGCTTTAAAATAAAGATAAAGGTAGTTTACTAAAAAAACATGTTTTTTCTAGGTTTTTGAGAACCCTAAATACAAAACCAACATTTTTGTATATCCTGTTATAGCAAAAACTTTTATAGGGAACGACTTTTTTCAAAAAATAAAATCCATTTGTCCTCTTGACCTAAAAACCTATTTTCAAAACCCACGTCCATAAACTGTATAAAATATATTATTTAAAATAATTTCACAATATACTTAAAACGGGACAACTTTGTTGTCGGTTTATATTTTAAAACAATAATTTTTGTTTAAAATTAATTAAGATAAATATTTGTGTATGTGTCGCAATTTTTCCAGTTTTGCTTTGTCAGTAACCTTGGACAAGGCATGTATTATGTGGCTTATTTAGTGCTAATAAAAGTTATATATGTATTTACCAAACAAAATTATTCACAACTTTTCGGAAAATGATATACATGTTTTTGTATTTTGTCATAACGTATTTGTATATGTCATACATTTATTTATTGCTTTAAAGTCAGTTCACAAAAAAAACAAAACAAAATATTTTAACCAAAAAATATACCTATTTTCAATATCTTTTCAGTAATTTTTATGATATAATAGTTGCATATCGTATAATTATTACCAATTTAAGTAATAAATTAGCTGCTCAGCAGAAATTAAAAGACTGAAACAAGCACCTGGTAAAATTAAAAAAAAGTTTTACCTTTAAGCCAACCTTTTATGATATAAAGTCCTATAAAAAGTAAATGTTTATTTTTTTAATTAATAGGGCACAAATAAATATACAATACCGGCAAAAAATAAATAAATTAAAGCAGTTTTCTTTGATTTAAAAGTAATTAAAAAAAGTTTATCCTACCAAAAACTGCTGTTTTATTAGCTAAAACACTATTGTATTATTATTATTATTTCTTAATTATGAGAGAAACGAAAAAAACGTTATTTCTAATATGTATATTGATACAGACTTTCAAAAATGTGTTTAGGTTATAGAATTTTAGAGAGTTAGGATCATTTAATTTAGTTTGTTAATTTATTTAAATAATTTACCTTAATTTTTCAAGTTCTTTCATCACTTTCGAAGGTTTCGAAAACGCCCGAATTATCCATTAATAACTTTTACTTTTATGCCATCATGTACTATGGAATTTTCACGATATTTCTCGAATATTCTAGATCATTCTTTACTCTTCCACCATACTATAAAAGGGCGACGGAAAACCTCCGATCAGTTAGTACAGATTCGACTTTTGTGCTGTAAACTTCGAGACATTGACAATTTAAGATTTTGCCGTTATTGTAACCATAGTTACGTCAAGCATGAAATTAGAAGTTTTCTGGGACTGTGTACCTATTACAGACATGGGTTTGCCGATATTGCTAGACCATTACATCGTCTTACGGAAAACAACAACAGCTATGAATGGACTGAAGATTGTTAAGCAGCTTTTATTCACCTAAAGAAAGCCCTGTGCAATCCCCCAGTGTTGTCATTGCCACAACCAAATCAAACATTTATTGTGGACACTGATGCAAGCAACACTGCTATTGGTGGAATTTTGTCACAGATTCAAGATGGCCGAGAAAAGTTATAGCCTATTTTAGCAAAGTTCTGTCCAAACCTGAAAGAAATTATTGTGTCACTAGAAAAGAACTTTTAGCTATGGTCAAATCGTTGAAGCATTTTCATAAATACCTGTATGGCCAAAAATTCCACCTAAGAACGGATCATACATCACTTAAATGGTTGCTTTAGTTCAAGAACCCTGAAGGTCAGATAGCCCGATGGCTGCAACGTATTCAAGAATACGACTTTAAAATCGAACATCGAAAAGGACTGAACCATAAGAATGCTGACGCTCTATCAAGACGACCCATCCCGGATGAATGCAAACAATGCAGCAGACAAGAAGAACAAGAAGATCCCGATGAATTCCACTGCCGAAGAACACGCATCCAGTGCTGTCAAGAATGGGACCCTATGATCTTGGGAAAAGAACAACTAGAAGATCCAGATTTTGGGGACATTGTCAAACTTAAGACAGAAAATGTGAAAAGGCCACCATATCAGCAAATAGCTTCAAAGTCTCCAAGACATAAAGGGTATTGGGCCATATGGGACTCTTTGGTTATTAAAGATGGCCTATTACAAAGGGTCTGGGAAAGTTCTGACGGCAAAATCCATAAACATCAGATAATCCTACCAACCAAAAGGATTCCTGAAGTATTGCAAGCCTTGCATAATGGTGTAGGAGGTGGCCATTTCGGAGTTATGAAGACTCTTGAAAAGGTTCGAGAAAGGTTTTACTGGCTGGGAAGTCGTGCAGATGTAAAAGACTGGTGCAGAATGTGTAAGGTCTGCGCTTCCAGCAAGGGACCGAAAACACGAAGCCATGGCAAGATGAAGCAATACAGTGTAGGGGCACCTTTTGAAAGAATTGCCATAGACATAGCAGGGCCATTTCCAGTTAGTAAATCAGGGAATCGCTATATATTGGTAGCGATGGATTACTTCAGTAAATGGCCAGAAGTCTACCCAATCCCTAATCAAGAAGCTATCACTGTTGCTGATGTATTATTTCAACAATGGATTTGTCGCTATGGAGTTCCTAGAGAAATACATTCCGATCAAGGCAGAAACTTTGAGTCCGATCTTTTCAAGAACCTTTGTAATCTCCTGGGAATCCATAAAACAAGAACAACACCTCTTCATCCCGAGTCCGATGGTATGGTAGAGCGATTTAACAGAACACTTGATAACTACCTGAAAATTAAAGTAAATGACCAACAAAGTGACTGGGATAACTGTATACAGCCGTTTTTATTAGCATACCGCTCCGCAATTCACGAAACTACTGGCGAAACACTTGCTAAAGTCATTTTCGGAGCGGAAATATGCCTTCCAGTTGACTTGCTTACAGGACGACCTTCCACCAATGAAGAACCAGCAGAAGACTATGTAAGTCAACTAAGTAAACAGCTACAGAGAATACATGAAGAGGTGCGTACCAAGTTACAAAAAGGAAGTGACCGTATGAAATCCCGCTATGACTTGAAAGCTAACCATCAGGGATTTGTCGTCGGTGAAAAAGTTTGGTTATACAATCCAAGAAGAACCAAGGGGCGTTCACCGAAACTACAGAAGTCATGGGAGGGACCATATAAAGTGGTGACACGGCTTAATGATCTGGTGTACCGTATACAGAAGAGTCCACAGGCAAAGATGAAAGTAGTACATCTAGAAAGGCTAAGCCGTTATCAAGACAGTGAAGATACTTGATCGAGACGATCAAAACTTGGAAGGGGGCAATGTTACAGACTTTCAAAAATGTGTTTAGGTTATAGAATTTTAGAGAGTTAGGATCATTTAATTTAGTTTGTTAATTTATTTAAATAATTTACCTTAATTTTTCCAAGTTCTTTCATCACTTTCGAAGGTTTCCGAAAACGCCCGAATTATCCATTAATAACTTTTATGCCATCATGTACTATGGAATTTTCACGATATTTCTCGAATATTCTAGATCATTCTTTACTCTTCCACCATACTATAAAAGGGCGACGGGAAACCTCCGATCAGTTAGTACAGATTCGACTTTTGTGCTGTAAACTTCGAGACATTGACAATTTAAGATTTTGCCGTTATTGTAACCATAGTTACGTTACATTGTTAATAAAGGTATAAAAACGAAGGCACGTGTTTTTATACGAGGTGTTTTGGAACAATATCTATAAATTAGCTGCTCAGCGAAAATAAAAGACTGAAACAAACACCTGGTAAAATTAAAAAAAGAGTTTTACCTTTAAGCCAACCTTTTATGATATAAAGTCCTATAAAAAGTAAATGTTTTTTTTTTAATTAATAAGGCACAAATTAATATACAATACCGGCAAAAAAAATTAATTAAAGCAGTTTTCTTTGATTTAAAAGTTATTAAAAAAGTTTATCCTATCAAAAACTGTTGTTTTATTAGCTAAAACACTACTTTATTATTATTACTATTCTCTAAAAGATCCAACACGACGTATCCCATGGCTCCGACCCCATAGGACATCGTGCGGAAGGCCATCCATATCGAAAACCACTCCTCGCGTCCGCTCGGTCATTGATCTCCGGCCAAATTCATTTGCCTCAGTAGACGAAGGGATCCAAGGACAACAGATTTCTGCATCTTCATCACCAGTTGTTTGGATGTATTTTGGCATGCTGGAATGTACCTCATTTCCCTTAATATGTTATTCTTCATGCCTCCCAAAACGCCAATTATCAGGACAACCAATCGCTCCGTATACTCCGGATAGAGCCTTCGAAGTTCGCCAAGAAGATATTGATATTTGGCTCGTTTCTCCCGTTCTTTTATATCGATGTTAGCTTCCGCTGGGGCGTAGACCTCTATTACATACATGGTGTGTTTTGTCTTATCAAGGAGAACGATGTCGGGTTTATTCGCTTGAATTTGATGCGTTGTTGGGAACGCGTAGTTCCAGTATATGCGACAGTTGTCATTTTCCACTACTGCCTCAATGTCTCCGTGAGCAAACGGCAGTATTGCTATTTCATCGATGCCGTAGTAATGCCTCAGGTGATAGTAAAGTACCCGAAGAGCGTCATTATGCCGATGGATGTAGCTATTGACAGCATGCACTGGACAAGCTGACAATAAATGCCTAAGGGTTTTGGGTTGCTGTCGACAGGCTCGACGTGCGGTGTCAAGAACGTTGGAGAATTGGCTTCGGTAGACCAATGTGTTTATCACCCCATCTTGGCATGCTAGTAAGAACCCTTCGGTCTCAGACTTAAGCTTGGCGGATTTCAAAACCCAAACGTAAGCTTTCGAGATAGATCGAGTCTATTGATATTTTTGTAAAAGAGAAAAATTGACGTAATCTTCTAATAGCATCCGCTGTTCGGCTCTTTTAACTGCAGCTGTTACTGCACTAGACTCCTGTCTTATAAGTGATTGGTCGTCATTAGAATCTATTTCAAACCTGAGACCGAATTTCTTCGCGGCTCGCCTGCTGCCTTGAACAGAAATGCTCCAACATTGGCCATCTCATGTTCTTTTACTAACTGCAGTAGCGGATCCGTGCTTTTGGCAACCTGACAAGCAAGACTCAAAACCAAACGATCATGCGTACACTCCAAGCTTAAAAGGCCGCGACCTCCCTGATGGCGTGAGAGGTAAATGCGGGAAACTGATGAGCGGGGATGGATGCTGGGCTGAAGATGCATCATTTTTCGTGTGCTAAAGTCCAGTTCCTGTCCTGAAATACGCCCCGTTTAAATGTAATGGGATCAGTAATGATTTTTTGTGCTCCAGATGTTATGGAGAATTTGGATTTCCAGAGCGGCATCAGCTGTTCGATGCAACGAATTAGGTTAGGAGGAACCTTGAGATCTTTAAGCAGATGCAATATTAATTCATGCGAGTGTAAAGCTTTTTTGTAATCAATCCATGCCATACTAAGGTTGCGTTTGTATTGGATTGAGTCTTGTGTGATGCATCTATCGATTAAGAGATTTTCCTTGCAACCATTGATTTCTCTTTTTCCTCCTCGCTGCTTCCCTATATCAGAGAGAATAGGATCTATTGCACTCAGTATTCTAGAATACAAAATTCTAGTAAAAGCCTTGTAGCTGGTATTGAGGCAGGTGATCGGATCTAGTATTTTGGCTGTGTTAGTTCTCCCTTTTTGGTATTAATATAGTTCGGTCTTCTACAAGCCATTCAGGAATTGGTGTGTCTCCATTAAGCCACGAATCAAAGATTCTGGCCAAATGCGGATGAGTACTGGGGAATTTCTTCCACCAGAAGTTATTAATGCCATCCGGACCCGGTGCAGAATAATTCCTTGCACCATCTAGGGCTCTTTTACCTCCTCCGTCGTGATTGGTGGATTTTCGTGCTGGTTAAGTTCCTTGTCGGCACAATAGGCACTAAACTTGTTTAAAGCAGGAGTGTCCCGTCGTAACGGCTTCGAGTCCTCGTAGATATCTTTTCAGAACTGTTCCACAACATTTGCTTGTGGCGGATTTTCAACCGTTGGTGCTGGGTCTGCCAGAAAGCTGGAGGGTTTAGTCACAAATTTATTTGTATCTCTTAGCCCTTTAGCCTTTTTTTCTATATAACACCCAACGATCGTATGTGGTCAGGCAACGCTGTTTGATGACCTGAAGCGTGATTCTGTTAAGTGTATGGTGTTTTGGCGTAGCTTTAAAGCTATTTTTCTGATCTTTGCCGTAAAAGGTCTGCTGGTTAATATATAATCCAATACACTTTAAATGCGCGATGCCTCTTGCCGCGAAAGAACTATTTTTTGGCAATTTGCTGAATTCTGCGTTCGGTCCTCCTAAGTGCCTGGTGAAAGCTATCTGAGCGGTTGTTAGGAATAAGTTGTTTGCAGCTTCATAAACAGCGTTGTTAAGTGCCAAAATATTATTATTATTATTATTTCTTAATTATGAGAGAAACGAAAAAAGCCTTATTTCTTCTTAGGTCATACCTAAGGGTGTATCAAAAATTTCTATTATTTGTTTTTATTTAAAAAGGAAGGAATTAAAAACACTTTAGTAAAGAAAAATCAATATTTTAAAATAATAAAAAAAAATGACTTATTTAGTTTGTCTTTCCTCTTGGAGAGAATCTAGGTTTTAAAAGCAAATTTTCTTTTGCTTTTTATTTTGTAAACTATATCAAATTGTAATGACAAAACTATGCTTATTTAAAAAAAAACCTTAGCCCGTAATTTTTTATTTATTTTTATTTTTGGCTCAGATATTTTTGTTATACCCTATTAGGCCTACTGGTATAAAAAAGCGTTTTTAGGAACCTCGGTTTGGTGAAATTACACGAATTAAAGCACATTTCTAGAATTTTATACTATATCAAATTTTATTTTCCCGTGTAAAGATGTTTCAAACGTCCCCACATTTGTATTTGTATTTAATATTTATAATATACAGTGTGTCCACAGATGGAGTTAACTTTACCTGTAAATTTCTTTATTTTTAATATTTGGGGAAAAAGTATTTTTCATAAAAAATTGCTTTGTCTGATATGCTAAAAGCTATAGTAAAAAGTGTGTTATAACTGAATATCTGATCCTAGTTATATTGCAATTTTTGTCTTATTTATTAGTTATATTATTTTGTTCATATATTCTTTATTATTTTCTAAATTGTATATTATTTATTTTATTTGTTGTTTGTTGTAAGTGTTAGTTGGTTGTTTTTATTAATATTATTATTTTTATTTTACTCAAAATGACGTACTGATTTTAAGCTTTTAGATACCTATTAGAAATTAGATTTTATTGATTAAAGCTTTGTTAACAAGATTTTTTTTTAACAACAATAAAGCGTATTTTGACTTTGACTTTGACTTTGATATAAAGAGTGCTTTAAAATCGCAGAAATATTATGTTGAAAATTAAAAAAGTTGTAAAATATATTTTTAAAATTACTAAGGTATTAGGCAAGTTAGGTTCAAATGTGTGTAAATAGTAAGCCAAAAGGTAATAGTTTTTTTCAAGCAACTTAAAATTTCCTTTACTTATTTATGCTATTTAAATACAAAATTACAAATAATATTGATATCCATTTTTTTATTTGCCCAAAATGTAATTTTGAATTTTCCTGTACAGGGTGGTGCGATAAATTGACATTAGTGTCTTGGGCTCGATTCTCGAAATTAGATGAATGGTGAAAACCGCATCCCGAAATCTCTATCGGTATCATTTTTTGACAATTTTGAAAAAATTCGGAAGTCCGTCATTTTAAAATACAAGATATGATTTTTTAGCCCATTTTAAAAAGAAAAATTCATATTTACATATTATGTCCTAAACCTCTTAACTTTTGAGCTTAAAGTCTTAAAGTTTTAGGAAAAAAATAGTATTTTTATTCTTACTTTAAAACTGTTTGAGATATTTTTATGAAATTTGGCACGCACTTACTCAGCACCAATGCACCAATAGGCATTTTTTTATGTGGAAGATTTTTAATTATTACCAGTGGCATGCGTACGGGATGTATACTGAAACTAAAAAAAAAAACAAAAACAAATGTACCTCTTTGCTTTTTAAAAAAATAGATTTATATTTTAAATTCCTATTTATTTTGCAACAATTTTGACCTGTTAATCATTGTTTGTTTGATTCGCGTAAAAAATGAAAATCGTTTTTAATGCATGATTTTTACATAATTTATATCGAAATTATTTTAAAATAGTTGGCTAGTACCCTAGTTTTGGTTTTTATGCGAAATCGGTGCATCGGAAAAAAGCAAGAAATCAAATTTGTTTGAAAATAAATGAGAATTTAAAAAAATATATTTTTGAAAAAACAATGGCCTATCATATTTTTTATTGTTTTAGTATTTTTCCATACGGACGTCACTGGTAAAAAAATTCATAAAAATCTTCTACATTAAAACAATTCTATTGGTGCTTAATAGGTGCGTGTCAAAGTTTATTTAAATTTCTCGTAGAGTTTTGAAGCTATGATAAGAATACATTATTTTTCTTAAAACTTTAAACACTGTACCTTAAAAGTTAGGAGGTTAAAGACAAATTTATTATAAACTTTTTTTTCCTAAAATGGGTTAAGGGTACATATTCTGTATTATAAGCCATCAGTCAAATTACACCCTGTATATTTGGTGTGAAGTTCAAGTAAATTTATTATAATATTTTAATCAACTACAAACTTTATTCTGAACAGATTTAGTAAATAAAATTTTGCTTAAAAATTAAAAATAAAGGTAGCTTGCTAATAAAAACACGTTTAAAAAGTTTTTGCGAGATTGTATACAAAAACAGGATTTCTTGTATATCATATAATTGGTACAAGCAAGAATTTTTATAAACAATGGAATAATTTGTATTTTTAATCCATTTGTTTCTTTGTGGACACTCTGTATATATTCCAATTAGTAATACTTCTGTAAAGAAATTTGGCATATATTTTTGTAGTAAATTATTTTGCAAACAAATTATTTTAACTTTTACTGGCATTTTTTTAATTTTTAAAATAATATTATTTTTAACAGAGAAAAACCCTAATTGAATTAGTTGCAAGACAAAAACCCCAAATATAGTCTTTTAATAATATCTATAACTAAAATATGATGTTTTTGTACACCATGAAACGATTTTTGGTTATCATTTATAATATTTTTATTCATGTATACTGTGATCTTTTTACTACAGGAAAACTATTATAATTAAATAGATTTATAAAGTTTATGCATATATTTTCTCCTATGGATTTGTAAGTTGATCCTTTCAGTGTAAGTTTAATAATAATATAAATTCCTAAGGTTTATGCAGTAAGCACACTAAGAGGACGGCCTCATAAATTAGCTTTCTATGTTCTTGTTAATATCTTTACTAAGCTTGTTACATACGTTTATTTAGTTATACGCTCGATCCTTGAAACTAAAGCATATATACTTATACATACCTTTACCTTTTTGGTACATGAATGTAACTTGCAAAGTGATTTACTACATACAGTGTGCCCCAAGATAGGTGTTACAAGAGGACAAATGGACCAAAAATTTTAGAATTTTAAAACGAAATTTTGAGAAAACTAATCGCATGGTCCAAAACTAATAAATACAAAATTTTACTTCAATTGGTAATATACAGGGCGAGGGTTAACTAAAAACATAAAAAAATGACCAAAAGTAAAGAACCTTTATTTTGAAAAATAGGACAAAATTGTATAAATATTGTATAGAATTAAATTTTATGTTAAAATTTAAAGTTAAAGAATTAAAGTAAAAAAAAGTTATCAATGTTTTACATTATGTATTAACAATTTTTAAAATACTTGCCTTAAAGCAGCGAATTTTAAGAAAATATTTAAAATTATTAAATTTTCTTTTAAAATTTGCTCCCTTTTGCCCATTATTGGAGCTGCAATACGTAATGAAAAAATTGACAATTATTATATTTTTTACTTTCATGCTTTAGCTTTTAATTTTGACGTAAAATTTAATTCTCTACAACATTTACTTATGCAGTTTTGTTCTATTTAAAAAAATAAAACCTAGTTAGCTCCTAGGCATTTTTCATATTTTTAGTTATAACTCGCCAATTGAAGTAAAATTTTGTATTTATTATTTTTGGAACATCCGACGAGTTTCCCCAAATGTCGCTTTAAAATTTAAAAAATGTTGTTCCATTTGCGCTCTTGTAACACCTATCCTGGGACACACTGTATATTGTACTTGAAAAGTTAAAAAACCAAAAAACAGTATGATATATTAAAAAATATGCAATAAAAATTTGTTGCAAATATTATTATAGACACAAATATTTAAAATATCAATTTTAAATAAAATAAAAGCTTTAACCATTAATAATTAATTTATTATAATAATAGAAATAATAATTATTATTGTTTATTTAAAATAAAATTATTAATAAAATGTTCAGCAAAAAATAAACCTTAATATACCATTTAAAAAATAAAAGAATTAAATTTTCAAGTGAATTGAAATAAATACCATTACCATTTATTGCTTAAAATAAAACTTTGTATGTTATTTTTATAATATTTTATAATCCTAAAAACAAAGTAAAATTTGAAAGTAAAGCCTTATTCAGACACGGCTTGTACTTTAGTCCATTAGCGAGTATTTAAGTATTTTCGTTTGTTTGGACAGTAAAACTTAGAAAAGTAGTTTAGTGTAGTAGCTGTCCACACGCGCGAAAATACTTAATTAATCGTTACTCGACTAAATTACTAGCCGTGTCTGAACAAGGCATAAAATATCAGTCAGTGGAAGGCTGATATAGGTAGCAATTAGAAAATAACAAATTACAATTAAAAAATAGTGCTCCAATTAAGAAAGAAGGTAATTGCTAATAATAAAATCCCAAAAATATTATATATATAATAGTTATAAATAAAAATTAAATCCTAAGATATTGTGACGTAGAATTTTATAATACATATATAGGGACCACTTTACGTCACTTGGACCAATGTACCATATGGAACTATCTTCTTGGACCATGAGACCGGTGGACCATCAAAACTAACGTTGCATTTTTTTAAAACCAACTTAACTTATTTGACTAAATAAATTTAGTACGGGCATATCCCTAGGGATAACCCGTACGGGGCTTAACTAAAACTCTAACTTTATGCTTGACTTTACTAACTACTTCTTCTCTGATAAACAATCCCCTTTTAATTTCTTTCTCTCTTCTTTAAATATCAAATTTTCCAGTGTTTGTTTTGCATTTCTACGCTACCCAGTTTGTTTAATGTTTTTATTTTATTATTATAAGAGTAACCTAGAAAATTGTTTGATTTATACTTTTTAAACCTTGACACCTCACATATACTTTTATGTACCAAATTTCCCAATGTTAAAGTAACCCAATTAAAATTTAAATTTCCCAAAAATGTATATTTTTAAAATTCCCAAAATGTATACTTTTTTTATACTAGGTGTTCACATATGCACCCTTCTTGAAAGCGTTGGACCCACAACGCTATTAGAAATGAGCCAAATTTACTTTGAACCCTTTAAAAAAATTAGCAATATTACCAAAAACGATAGTTCCATATAGATTACAAAAATTCAAACATCTAACAATATTTTACCTATTATTTAAATTTATGTAAATAATCTTAACTTTCTAAAGTTTTAAAAACATCAAAAAGTTTCATCTAAAATATGAAAACAAAAAAATGTTCAAATAGCCTTTAATCCAAAAAACAATTGTTTTGATGAATTTAAAGCCTCGACTTTTTTCAAAAAAAGATTTGTCATAGATAATAATTTTTTTTTTAATTTTTTGCTATCGTCAACAGAATAATTTCTAAATTTTAGATTTTCTCCAAGTAGTTTTATTTAAATATAGTTGTAACGGTTAGGATTATTTTTTAGAGAAAAGTGGCCTAAATTCTATACCTCCTATATAAAACACTTTAAATCCATAGTGATATTACTCATTAACTTTACTAAATATTTACTATTCAAAAACATCTGACTTGGTAAATAAAAATGTTTATTTGAAACTAGCTAGCTCTGCATTATTAGAAATGCTCTTGACCTTTCCCGCATATTGTATATCATCAAAACAATGACCCTTTTATAACTTAATATTACATACACGGTGGGTTAAAAAAGAGTTATTATCAAATTTTACTTCTAGGCTACTTTTCTCTGCATATTAAATCATTATTATTATTAAAATTATATTTTTTTCTAGTAAGTAAACACCAAACAAAAATACAATTAATTAAAAAAATATGACAGATTTACCTAAAGACATCACACAACACTCGATTACAAATAACATACTGTTCTAGATTGTCCTTCCTTTGTCGAACTGTACCGATCCACCTTGCCTCCCTGTCCATGTCCTTGATGGTGCGTTCCATTGGCCAATTGTCCCGTACTTCTTCTCCACATACCATTGTCCGCCTTTCACTCCCATTTTCTTCTTCTACATCAGGTTACTGCAGCCTCATGCCAATTTCCCCATATCCTGAACTTCCTCAGGGCCGCTAGATAGTCTTGTACCCCACCATTCAAGACCATAACTTCAGAGCTCTTCCCCATACTAGAGCTGCGGCTTCCAGTGCTAATGCAGCCTCATGCTGCTTCTAAACTCCGTCTTTACGACGTAAAACAACAACTTCAACGCAAATAAATATTTCATATTCTTCTTCAACAACTCTGGCTAACACCATTTAGCCATATTTCAAAACTGAAGATATACCTTATCTTCCTTTTCTTGTAGCTACGCTGCTACCTCCTTGCAGCTACGCTACGCAACATATTTTTTCCCCATCTTCGTCACTTCACACACATTTCTTCTCCGGGGAACGGGTCGCCTTTACCATATATATGGCATTTTCTTCCACAAATACACTGAGGGGTAGGAAGAGCGTACCATAAGCGACTTTTCCTATCGCATCACAAAGGGCACTGGAACTGGGGCGGGCACAGCTTACCATAACCGACGTTTCATAAAGGTCACTGGGAACGGGGGCGCCTCCACCATATGTGACGTATATATTTTGAATACATATAAATAGGGCCACTTTATACGTCACTGGGCAAATGTACCATATGGAACTATCTTTGTGGACCATGAGACCGGTGGACCATCAAAACTAACTTTGCATTTTTTTAAAACCAACCTAACTTATTTGACTAAATAAATTTAGTACGGGCATATCCCTAGGGATAGCCCGTACGGGGCTTAACTAAAACTCTAACTTTATGCTTGACTTTACTAACTACTTCTTCTCTGATAAACAATCCCCTTTTAATTTCTTTCTCTCTTCTTTAAATATCAAATTTTCCAGTGTTTGTTTTGCATTTCTACGCTACCCAGTTTGTTTAATGTTTTTATTTTATTATTATAAGAGTAACCTAGAAAATTGTTTGATTTATACTTTTTAAACCTTGACACCTCACGTATATTTTTATGTACCAAATTTCCCAATGTTAAGTAACCCAATTAAAATTTAAATTTCCCAAAAATGTATATTTTTAAAATTCCCAAAATGTATACTTTTTTTATACTAGGTGTTCACAATATATTAATAAAAATAAAATATAATTAAAAATAAAATATTGCTGCACTTATTTCTCGTATTAACATAATATTACTTGTACCACTTGATCCCTAAAACCCTAATATCCTATTGCATTCTTTTAAATATTAAAAATGTTGTTTAATATTTAACGCTATTGGATTAAACTAAGAGTTTTAATAATTTACCTTAATTCATAAATTAGATTTTAGTAATACTTTTTGTATATGTTTTTTTGCATGGGAAAATGTTAATTTAAAAATACTTATTTTATTTTTAAAAAACAATGCCAAAATTTCAAAAACTTTAAGCAAGTTCAAAACCAGCATTTTAAAAACTTGTTGCATAAAGAATATCGCTTAAAGTAAAATCTTGCGCAAGAAAGTTTAACATTTGTTGCTTTTAAAGGTAATAGATACAGAAATAAATAAATGGAATTTTTATATAAGTACGAATTTAAAATAAAGTTGTATCTGAGTTTCTTTCGATTCCCTTGGCGCAAGCAATCTATCGTTGCACTAGCATTACCTCACCTTGTTGCTTGTACTTATCCAGGCGTCGAGCCACACAGTGGGAAAGAACGGTTTAAGTAGACAAAATTATGTGCTTTATACAGAGCAACAGGTCTTGTGCAGGTGTCAATATTTAAAATTATTAAAACTTTGTAATAAAGACATTATACCGAGTGATGCATCGCCAAACTGACCATAGAAAACCCCATAAAAATTTTAATGCCTTTAAATATTGTCTTCCGCATTAATTTAACAACAAAATTGTATTAGATTATTTTAAAAGCGTTGACAGCTTTAAGCTAAACTTTGTTATTTTCTAATAAGCTAATTAAATGGTGTTTAGGAGAATCTTATTGTAAAATTGTTACATACTTAATACATACCTTAATGAATCCACTATTAAAAAAACAACTCATCAATTTTTGAACTGATGTTAAAAGCCATCTTTTGGTGCAAATTTTGGGGTATTGTGCAATTGGCGGTAAGAGATTCATTACTAGTTTAGTATAATATTTACCAGCTTTTATACACGGTGGGCTAAACACATACGTCCAAACTTTAAGGGCTAATTTTACACTAAAAATATTTAAAAAGCTTCATATGAAAATGTGTCCTAAATGTCTTAGTTTTGAACTATAGGGGGTTAAATTTTTTTAAATTATTGTTTTTTTATTAAACCTTTTTACCAATTAGGATATTTTAAAAAATGTAGGGGACGCATACAAGAAAAAATTGATTATTACCAGTGTCGTCCATGACGGGCTTAAGGTTAATATTAAAAAAAAACGGTACGCCACTGCATTTTCTTAAAATAAAAATAATTATTAAAATTCTTTTTAAATTTAGGACAAATTTGATTTCTTGACTTTTTTATATTTCATGCACAGTTTTCGCGTAAATAAATAAAAACCATTTCTCGGCATGTTCAAATCCCTATGTAAATAAGGAATACATATAAAAGGTAATTTTTCACTGTAGAATTAAATATTATCCTAAAGTGACAACACCTCCCGCTTTTGGCGGGAAAGTCCCGCTTTTTGGAGGACTGTCTCGCGTCCCGCCGATTTTTGAAAATGTCCCGATATTTGGTGGGACTGGGTGTAAACAAAGAAAACAAGGTTTTTACGGATGTAACGACCTTTTTGTCTATATTAATGAGTAGACCGATTTATTTTATTTATCGTTTCCCATTGAAACGTCTTTAAAGTAAGGATTTTACTTCAAAAATAGGGAAAAAATCAAACTTATTTCATTTTTTTCATTTGTCCCGCTTTCTATGTTTAAAAATTTGGTTACTTATATTATCCATACAAAATGACCGTGCCGAGTAGTGGTTTTTAATTATTTAGGCGAAAACCGTGCATCAAATAAAAAAATCTAGAGATCAAATTTGTTCTAAACTTAATAAGAATTTTAAAAATTATTTTTATTAAAATAATGCAGACTTTTTTGTTAAAAATATTAACCTTAAGCCCCTCATGAATGACGCTGGTAATAATCTTTTTTTTCTTGTATGCCAAAAAATGTGTTTTGGTGCGTAAAAGGTATCCCCAGATTTTTTAAAAATATCTTAATTGGTACATTTAAAATTATAAAAAAAACAATAATTTTTAAATTTTTTAACTCCCTGTAGTTCGAAAACTAAGACGTTTAGGACAAATTTTTATATCACATTTTTAGTGTAGAATTAGCCCTTAAAGTTTAGACGTATGTGTTTGGCCCACCCTGTATGGGTTCGTTTGTTCTTGAGGGAAAAAGGTTTTGGAAAATATTTTATACAGGGTGTTTATTAATTGCAATAGAACTTTTTAGGGGTTTATTGTTATGCTAATTTTATAGAAAAATGTTTATACAAGCAAATGTTTCGTTCTCTAAAATACAAAGTATTTAAGTTAAAAAAAAACTTTAAAATTTCAAAAACAACCATTTTAGTAAAAATTTGTTCGACCAGATATAAACGTAGTTTAATTAAGTTTTTTTTTATCTATACAATGGCTTATAAAAAATAAAAACATTTTTTTAATTAAAAAATGGGGTATTTTTAATTAATGTTTTTGTATGGTCCAGATATATGTAATAAGTGTTTTTTAAAGCTAAGCAAGCTACGTAGAAACGTTTAAATAACAAAAAAGCAGTATTTTAGTTAAAAAATATCAAAATTGTACAAATAGGTGGCGAAACCTTAATTTTATTAGAAATACATCAGCCACTCTTTAAAGGTTGTAGACAATGTTACGTTTTTAATAATACTACTTTCTTTACTTCCATTGCCTTTACTTTTTAACTGATATACGACGTTTCGGATGGTAACTATTTCCAATCGTTTTAAAGTGATAACTAAAACTACTAAAACCTAATTTATGAGGTATAACCATAGTTTTTTTAATTAACTACAACAATAATATGTTCTTTATATTTAACACTTGTTTTATTATTAAAAATATATATAAACTAAAGATGAATGGGTCAATTCGATATCTAGTCCCACTTTTAAAAATCCTACTGCATAAATAAACAATTTTCTAGTGTCTAATTTGAGATATTTTTAACGTAAAAAAGTTTTAAAATTTAAAAAAAATGTGTGTCATGTTACTACAAATTATGGTTTTAAAACAATTTTTGCCGTTTATTGTAAATAATCAACGAAAAGATTGTTTTTATCATTAAAGTAATATTTAAGAAGCTTAAATGCAGAACGCAGCATCTAATAAAACTTAATTTTAAAGAGGATCTCACAGTTTTTACTGCACTTTCTTTGTTTATGTCAGAAAGGTTTTTTAATCAAAATAAATAAGATAAAAATATATTTCAATTAAAAAATCTTCTAGCATAAGTAGAAAACGCACAGCAAAAATTGTGATAAACTACTTCAAAAACTCGTTTATAAAAACTGCGTTTTGCAATGACGTCCTCTTCATTTAATTATGTGTGATGTTTTACTATTGTCGGTTAAAATTCTTGCTCTTCCACTGTGTGGCGGCAAGCTGGCTCGAAGGGGTGGCAGGGAGAATGACATTGAACCTGACCAATGAAAAGCATCATCCTCGTCTACGTCACGTCGGTGTGCAAGTTCACAACTTAAGCGGCCGATAGTCGAAGCGAACTTGGCATAGTTCGCGATGTTGAATCCTACGGGAAACAGTGAAGACGCGCCGGGATCATCCCGATGCAACGGCAAAACTTTCATTCCAGTCTCTCCTGGTGTTCAGTCTGAGCGGCAAAGTAAGTATTTATTTATATAAAAAAGAATGTTGATTTTACAATTTTAGTTAAAGCATATCATTGCCTTTAGCATTTTTAGTAAATATAAACAAAATATTTCATCACGTGTTTTTGTTTTTGTTAATAATCACTTTAAGTTAATTATTACCAGCGAGTAGTTTTAAAGAAAAAAAATGCGTTTTAAAACCTATTAATATAAATAGGGTATACGCAGTTAACTGTTGTGTAATAAAATATTTTGTCAAAATCAGGCTGTTTTAAATTTTAACGTTAAAAAATAAAAAGTTTTTTTTGTAGAGTTAAGAAATAATTTATAAAATGCAACGTAACTTGCACAAAACTTCTTACTGATGGTTCTCCCTTATAATTTTTTAGTCTTTTAAAATATAATATTACATTAATTAATCTATTTAGTTGTTTTATTTTACTTTCGGTTTAACCGGAAATAAATGCTTCTTTGAAATTATGAGACTACAAATAAATTTTGTCATATTTCGACAGAATATAAAATTCTGTCAACAATGACATCTCATAAGTCATTCTTTGACATTATGTTTAATTTTATTTTTTTTTTAATTTTCATCTATAGTTTTATGATTTGGCTAAAACTATTAACTATTTTTAAGTCAATTAGCCATGGAACATACACTCATAGATAAAAATATCGCATATGCTCGATTTTCTCCATAAGCTTCAATGCAAAAATGCTTTAATTTACATGGCCATATCTCTTTTAATAAATTAGGTTATTATAACACTTAAAAAAGAAAATGTTAAGGAAAGGTAAAGCTACATCTTTGACGTAACCGTTGTTATTTACTGTTAACAATACATTCGATAGGGTGATTAAAAGTTTATGGCAAAAATAAATAATTTTTAATCGCCCTTTGTAATGTGCTGTTGAAAGACAGTAAGTTTATTTGCGAATAAATTATACTTTTACTTATTTATGATATTTTAATACTACAAATTTAATCACTCTTTTTAACAATACGCTATACAGAGATAATAATATATATTCATTTTTTTCAAAAACTTCAATCACCCTGTAAGATGTATTGTTAACAGTAAATAACAACGGTTCCGCTAAAGTTATAGATTCACCTTTTTTAACATTCTGTTTTTTAATTGTCTAATTTACCTTATTATTAAAAAAGATACTGTCATTTATATCAAAGAATTTTTGTATTGAAGGTTATGGCGAAAATCAAACATTAGCGATAATTTTGTCCATGATCGTCTTTTGTTTTTAACGACTGCTTCAGACGGAGTAAAAATTAAAAAAAAATATGATCATAATTTTATTTTTTTCAAATAGAACGAGTTGTTACCATATTCATTTAAAAACAAAATTATTCTAAACAATTTAGTACCACATACATTAAGGATGGCGAACCTTTACATATCAACGTGCCATTTTTTTAAAGAAATAATTTATGACATCATTGATGTGTCATTACATAATTTGGTTTTTGTAATTATTGGGAAAATAATAATAGTAAATACGTGCTTCATACTTTTTTGTAGCGCATATTGAATTTTTTAATCAGTAACGTGCCCAAAAATATTGTAAGGAGTGCTACTAAATGGCACGCGTGCCAATGCTTTGCCATCTCTGCCATACATGATGTTTTGGAAACGCTTTAACCTAAAAACACATACTAAAAACATAATTCCCAGGAAAAACGCTTTTCGTATTTATGTAGTGTCGTGGATGGTTATCGAATAAAAAACCAAAGCGGTTTGGAAAAACAAATCCAGTGACTACATTTTTATGTTGGTTTTGTCTGATAAATCTAATATAAAAGAGGATACATAAAAAACAAATTATATAAAAAAATAATATTTTAACACCTTTTAAAAATTTAACTTTTTATTTTAAAAAGCAAAAAGATTAAAAAATATGAAAACTTTAAATAAGGAAAACTGCGTCACACGCAAATTTTTTTTTTTTTGTATTTCTTTTTTTTAGAAAAAACCCAAAAATAGGATTTAAGTCGTTAAAACAAAAGACGATCAAATCTTTTTCTTTATGACTACTTTACTTAAAATGACGCGACAATTTTGATAAAAATGTATTTTTTAACAGTATTGTCAAAATCAGACATATGTTCATTGTATTCAAAATTTTTGTGTTATAATAAAATATGATAAAGTTTACTTTACTCCTAGCTGGGCAAAGCTTACATGATCGTTTTTCAGCAATAAAATTTACTTGGATTAAAGTAAAATATTAAAAAAGTTGGATTACCAAGTGTCACTCCAAAAGCTTGGTTAATTTTTCCTAAAAATATTCTTGTACAATATTTTTCGAGAAAAATATTGATCCAATATTTCTCTTGCTTTCTGGTAATTTTGTTGTAAATATCATCAAGAAACAAACTTTTATTACAACAAAAATATTTTGTCGTCTCTCATATAATATTATTTACGAAAATTATAATTTCTTTTGAGTCACAATATAAACAGTCCATCACTAGTTAACTATTGTGAAACAGCTGATGGTAGTGTTTTTTTTGTTTTACATAGCCGATTTCGGGTAAAAGTTTTATGGTAAAATTAACTATTCTTTTATTATGATGTAACAATCTTAATTTTAATTTTTTAAGTATCATCATGATCTTGTAGAGTGGTATTTAAATACTCGGTATTTATATCCTATTCCAAATACATTTGGCTGGTATCGACTAAATACTCTTTTGGTCAGTATCCTTAATTCGAATCTTGGTATTAAAATGCCAGTATTCAAATTCAGTTTTTAGTAATAAAATACTTGCTTTGTATTCATATTAAAGCATTTAGATCCTGTATTCGAATCCTGGTATTGAAATGCGGGTATTCAAATTCAGTCTTTTAGTATTCGAATACTTCGTATTCAGGTCCTTTATTTAAACCAAGGTGTTAAAATCCTGGTAATCCTTTTTAATAATAAATAAAGCGACAAGTTTAAATCAGATAATTATGTGTTTTTTGGTGGAATAAGTATCTACTAGACTTAAATACTGATTCTTGGTTTTGAAACGTAGCGAGTTTTGTGTTTGGGGTTAGGACCTTTTTTTGCCTTAGTGACATGAATTACTGAATCCTGGTATTTAAATGCAGTGCCATTCGGATAGTTTTTAAAATACGGTATTCAAGATTCGTAATTAAACACAGGATTTAAGTATTTGACCCAACACTGTGTCTTGTATCAATACTGATAATAAATACAGGGTGTTTTTTTAACTACGGTACAAAACTACATGGGGCGATTAATCCTATAAAAAAAACGTTCCCATAAATATATGGACTTGCGTCATTTATAAAATACAGGGCGTTAAAAAAGTCAATATTTTTACATATCTTAAAAACGTCTAAGCGTCTTAGTCGGCACCACAACCAATAATTTTGAGAAAGAAAGGTACCTCACTGACTTTTTATTAAGTTTTTATATTGTTTTTCGATTAAACAATTAGTAATTTAACTTTTCAGTTTTTTAAATTTTCTTCGTATCCAGCTTCGTTTTTTACAGAAAAAAAGCCACTTTAATTTCCCCCAAAAAGAACCTATATGAATAAACAATAAACAATAACTTGCATTTAGATAAATAAACAGTTGTGTAATTTATTAGAAATCGGCATTTGCCCCATTAACTAGGGTCGAAATTTTTTATTTTTTTATTTTGGATTTGGATCTATTGTTTATGCATCATTTTTCGAGTGACCTAAAGTGGCTTTATTTTTTCTTAAAAACGAAGCTAGATAAAAAGAAAATACAAAAGACCAAAGAATTGTATTTTTAATTGCTTTATCGTAAAAAAATATATAAACTATAAAAAGACAGTGACGTACTTTTTTGTCTCAATAATATTGGCTGTGGTGCCCACTAAGACGTCACTGGACCCAATAATCTACGCAAAGCTGTAAAAGTGTCCCATTGCATTTAATAAGTGTAACAAATTTTTATATAAATAGGCTTAAGAATTTTGAAGATATTTAAAATATAACGACTTTTTTTTAAACTTTAACGGCCTGTATCTCAAAAATAAAGCAAGTACGAACAAATCTTTATAGATAAAAAAAATAAAACGAAATCACCATTCTAAGTTTCGTACCGTAGTTAGGAAACACCCTGTTTAATCAAAAAATTACCAAATTTTATTGTTTTATAAATTACCCTGTATTCTCTAAATTATTTTTCTAAAATTTCTGCTAGTGGTTCAAATAACTAAAAACATTATAGCTCAGGCGAAATAGCAGTAGAAAAGGTCATAAAAAAGTGCATCATAACTTTGTTAGAAAAATACTTTTGAACCAAAATAATGCGTTAGGGGTAAAGGGGGTGCTTTTTAGGTGTAAAATGTTTTTTTTGCAATTTTAGGCTAAACAGTAAATCCTATAAAAAAATAAATGTAAAAGTTGTCGACCTTAAAAAACCTATAACTTATGTTATAATCATTTTTACCCTAACCTCAAAAATGTTCGAGAAAAGTAGCTAAAACTGTTTTTTAGGTTTTTAATTATTATCTTTTACAAAAATAGTTTGACTAAGCTCAAATTTGGAGCTGATATACTTTTTACCATTTTTAATATACTGGTTCCCTAATTTATTCTTTTTTTTTTTGATAACTTTTGATAAATGCAAAAATATATATATGTATATATACCTCAATTGAAAAAAAAACACTAAATATTGACATTTTTATTATAATCGTACATTGTGGAATTTTTCTTAAAAAATTAGTACTATTTATTAAAATTGCAATTTTTAAAGAATTATTGAATAATTTGAAAAATTTAAAGGAATTTTTATATGTGAATGTTGAATTACAGGTATATAGTGGTACCCAGAATTGGTGTTACAAAAGAACAAATGAAACAACATTTTTGGGAAAACTGGTCGCATGATCCAAAACAAAGAAATACCAAATTGCTTCTATTAGTAATATACAGGGAAAGTTATAACTAAAAATGTAAAAAATGATCTAGTGTAAAGTACTTTTATTTTTAAAAATAGACCCAAATTGTGTAAGTAAATTTTGTAGAGAATTAAATTTTACATATACAAATTTGTAGTTAAAGCATTAAAAAAATGTTTATTATTTGATGGTCTTTTTGTTAGGTACACACCTGGAAAGAATGGGACCGCGTGTACCTAACAAAAAGACCATCCAATAAATGAATCCGCCTAACCAATATAGAGCATATCTTCAAAATGTTTATTGTCAATTTTTACATGTTATGCACTTAATAAGCAGAGAGCACACTATCGCGGAACGGAACGAAATGAAAGCGAATTTTAAAAGCATATAACCCAATAACGCACACTATCGCAAATCAAAATACCGATAAACTCCCATTTAGTTATATGCTTTTAAAATTTCCGTTTGCTTCCATTCCGTTCCGTTTTTGCGATAGTGTGCTGTTTGCTTATTTAAGTGCATGACATGTAAAAAAATTACAATAATCATTTTTTCTTCATTTCTTTAACTATAATTTTTTAAATGTAATATTCAATTCTCTACAACATTTACTTATACAATTTTGTTCTATTTTTTAAAATAAAAGTATTTTACACCAGTTCATTTTTCATATTTCAAGTTATAACTTGCCCTGTACATTACCGATAGGAGCAAAATTTTGCATTTTTTTGTTTTGGACTATACGACCAGTTAAAAATTTTAAAATTTTGTTCCATTTGTCCTCTTGTAACTACAATTCTGGGTCACACTGTATACCTGTAATCCAACTTTTACATTTAAAAAAGTTTTTAAACTTTTAAGATATTTAAAAATTCTTCAAAAATTACCATTTTTAATAAATAGTATTAATTTTTCGACGAATATAACACAATGTACGAGTATAATGAAAAAAGGCAATATTTGGTCTTTTTTTTCAATGTTTTTTTAACTGAACTATGTATATTTTTTTGCATTTATTAAAAGTTAACAAAAAAACCTTTAGCGAACCATTTTTGACGAAAAAATTAAATCAAAATAGCGGATGAAAATTTCCATTTTTTAAAAGTATTTTTTCATAATAACGGCTAAATATTTATTGATGAAAAAATACATTTTATAAAGAATGATTAAAATAACATCTAATTTAAATTTCAGCCTAATTAAACTGTTTTTGTAAGAGATAAGAATTAAAAACCAAAAAGCAGTTTATTCTACTTTTCTAAAAAATTTTGAGGTTAGGGTAAAAATGGTTATTACATAAGTTGTAGGTTTTTAATGCAACTTTAACATTTACCTTTTTTTTAATAGGATTTACTGTTTTGCTTAAAAATGCAAAAAACATTTTTACCCCTAAAAAGCATCCCCCCTTTTTCCCCTAATACATTATTTTGGTTCGAAAGTGTTTTTCCTATTAGCTTATGATGCACTTAACAAAACTATATCAATAGTTTGCTGTTACGCAAACTTCTTTTTGCAGTCAGGTATTCCGCCTGGACTATTATTATTAATCCGTAATTAAGCTAAAAAGCCTTAAACAAAAATTGTGAAACAGGCTATAACTATGGACATATTAATCCAAGCTCAAAATCTTTTTAAATATTTCTAACATTACGAAAACTAAACGTATGTATAAATGTACAGGGTTGTCCAAATTAAGTATCTGCCATAAGTAACTTTGTTGGTAGTCAAAAAAGAAAATTGTTTAAATTGACAAACTGGTTAAAGTTTTAACGGTCTTTTGGTTAAAAGACATTTTAATTTTTTTATAAGTTAAATTAATAAAAAAATTATTTTCAAATAGTTGGTTTGCCAATGTGTATTTTACATATACAAAAAGTTTTTAAAATTATAGTTAAATTTAGAACCTTAAAAGAAAACAAATTAAACCCTACCTTAAAAATGCACCCCTTGATATTATTGAAGTTTACAGCTAGCATTACTCTTTTGGTAACATGGTAGCCCTTTCTCGATCTAGATTTAGTATTTTTGGTTGTAATGATATTCAGAAAAAAATTGCTTAATTTTTTAAGTTCAAGTTCTTTATTTATTTAAAATCCTAAAAAATACACTGATATTATATTGGATCCCTATCTGTTTATTTTAATACTTATTTAACAATCTATATGTATATTATATTTATTTTTAGTTTTTAGGTGTATTAAAAATAAATTTTATTTGTGTTAATAAAAAATTGTGATTAAAATCTACGAAACATTAAGTTCTTTTACTTAATATGTAATTTTTAACAAAAATTATAAATTTATCATTTTTTTAAATTTTCAATTGTGTTTTGGTATCTTGTTATATTGAATTAATCGATTATGATGAGTTACTTCATATTTGGCTTTCTTTGTTTTTGTAGACGTAAAAATAACTCATTGCATTGTTCTTGTACTGTAATTATGTATATTATTTCAATTTGTTAGGATCAAATTGCTTTCAATTTTCTGTTTTGTATTTTATGTATTAATAAATAATAATTAATTAATTGTGTTGTTTTAAAATAATTTCTGAAATTTTAAAATTTTCGTTTTATTATAAACGAATAAATTGTGTGTTTGATATGGGAAATTAAAAAGGCTTTTAATAACTTTATTTTGATATTTTTGTAATTTACCTAAATCATGTTTTTTTGTTTCACCCCATATGAGGCTAAGTAAGTTAGATTTGAATTAATGTAGCTATAATATAATTTTTGTACTAAAACCTTTTGAAATTTTTAAAGGAGACCCAAAAATGTATTTATTTTACTAATGATATATTCAATATGATCTTTAAAACTCAAATTTCAGTCTACAATAAAACCTAAATATTTATATTTTCCAACTTTTTTATGATGTAATTATTAATTTTAAATTCGTTTTATTTTTATTGCCAAAGTTTATATAAAAACATTTACTTTCATTTTAACACAATTGATTATTATAAGACCAATTTTGTGTATGACTAATACCATCTGAAATATTTTTAAATATTTTTCCCATTACCTTTATAAAGAAGATCAATATTTACAAAACACTTTTTAGTTTTATTTTGTTCACGTTAAATATTTATTTATTGGGTATAGGAGTAAACTTAACCCACGGGTTTATTTTGTTTTTAAGTTGTTATTTTTTAAAATACATATGCACAGTTTGTTTTTTGTACTAACTTTGGTTTTTAATCTTATTTAAAAATAGGAAGAAAATAGTTATTTATTAGATAAGTGAGTTATATAACATATAAGTCACGCAAGAAAAGTTTAACTCTCGAGCCCGAAGGGCGAGAGAGGTAATTTTCTTAAGTGACTTATATGTAATAACTCACGTGTCTAATACTAAAATTTTATCCAACACTTTCGTATAAATCGTTTTTAATATCGAAAATAATTTGAAAACGTCATCCATTATTTGTTACTTGTCATTGTCAACACCAGCAACAAAATTTTGTATTTTTGGAAAGCAAGCTTGTTTGGTTGTAATGCATTTTGTTGGTAACTACGGGTTTGTTTAGTAAACAACTTTGTAGACAAACATAAAAATGCTTTGCAAAATGGAAAATTGTGAAGTTCCTGCGGAAATTTTGGAAGAAGCTGCGGTAGCGACATGCAGTTTAATTCCCGAGAAGTCAAAACTAACGTACAATAAAGAATTTGAAGATTTTGAAGCATGGAGGAAAAGGCGAGGTGTTGGTACTATAAATGAAGATGTTATTATGGCTTACTTTCTGTTTTTATCGAAAAAAGTTGCTCCCTCATCAATGTGGACCAAGTATTCAATGATAAAAACGACCTTAAAAGTATATAAGAACGTGGATATAGGGAGGTATGGAAAAGTTGTCGCTTATTTGAAGAGCAATTCAAGAAATTTCAAACAGAAAAAGGCAAAAATTCTGGAGAGGCAATACATCGAAAATTTTTTGGCTGAGGCACCTGACGACGAGCACTTAATGTCAAAGGTATGAATTTACTTTAGTTTCTGGTATTAAATATTTATCTGTTCGGATTTTTATAGGTTGCATTGATATTGGGAATCGCTGGTGCATGCCGTTGTGACGAACTAACTCGCTTAAGTATTGAAGATATAGTAGATAAAGGCCAGTACATATATGTTTCTATACCTGATACCAAGACGAACAAATCGAGAAGCTTTACAATTTTAAAGAAGGATTTTTGGTAAATGTGCTTGAATTATTTAGAAAATATGTGTCCCCAAGGCTAGAGACCACGCCTCACAAAAGATTTTTTGTCAACTTTCAAAAGGCAAATGCACTAGGCAATGCGTGGGAATAAATAAAATTTCGAAAATTCCGAGAGTAGTTGCTCATTATTTGCAACTACCTGATGAAATCTTATATAGTGGTCATAGCATGCGGCGTTCTTCAGCGACACTTCTAGTCAACGCTGGGGCCGATATCACCAACCTTAAACGCCATGGCGGGTGGAAGTCTTCTACCGTAACAGAAGGATATTTAGAAGATTGCATCTCTAACAAGTTTGAGATTGCAAGACGAATACAGGGTGAAGAGCGCACCAAGGCAAGTACTAGTGCTGAAAGACTTCCTGAAGAACACTCCGCACAATGTAACGTTGTCCAAGATAAATCTAATATAACAATTACTGTTAATATAAACACGAATAAATTGTAGTATAATATATTAGTTGTTTTATGTTATTTTTTTAATTGTGAAATGTTGGAAGTAATGAAGAATTAGTATAAGTCACTAGTGAGCTAAAGTCTATAATTCACTAGTGAGCTAAAGGGTACTTTAGCTCACTAGTGACTTATAGTACATTTTATATCCTCAAAATCTGATCAATTATGTAGATATTATATGTAAGTGTTGGATAAAATATATTTTCCAAACGCCATACTTTTTAAAGAACATATGCTCAAAATTAAAAAACTGTTCATTTTCTTTTTATATATTATAATATAAATGCATATAATCAATGATATATTTTATTACTTACGTTACTGAAACTATAAATCAGGCTTTACTGCTTGACATTAAATGTCAGATATGTTTGTTTGTTTATAGTGTTATAGTGACATAACTGGTTGCTGGTGTATTTATTATTTATAATACAAAAAGGTAAATAGTTAGTTAATTTTTAGTCTTTCTAAATATACTTCAGTATCAAGCAAAAGCAACTTTTAATTATAATAATTTAATTTTTGGCGTGTACCCAAATAATAACCATCCATTAATAACATATTTGTTCTTCATTTTGTAACATTTTTTGTTACATTACGCTTAAAAAAACCAACTGATCTTAGTTTTAGCCAACTAAAACTTAATTTGCTCTCCCAACTTGAACCTGAATCTCTCAGCTACACTGGCATTGGGTGAGCCTACCCCCATATTTACGTATTGACGTACCTGACGTAAAAAAAATCTACCCCACGTACCGAACATTAGAATAATTTAACATTCATTTCAGCTTGACAACATCGTAAATCACAGAGGATTCTTTTAAACGCAATAAATAAAGCGCGAGAAAAGAAAAAGAGTTCCGCACTGCACAAGTCGAAAGCCTAATATACGGACCGGCGGTGACATCACAGACGTGCCGCGGTGGAGCCACATATTCATATATAACCATTTTCCCAATGCCGATGCTGTGTCGCTATTTTGACCCCAGTGTGGAGCGTCGGTAGAGTGTTGGTGCGCTTGCGCATATCACAAAACTTTTTTGTAAATATTTACTAAAGTGGACCGGTTTTAAAATTATGCTATATTAAATAAATGAATTAGGGACTTCCATTCAACCAATTTATCACACATGCTACAAAACAACACAAAACCAAAAAAGTTAGCAAAACATTATCAGACACTAAGAAAAACCAAGTAAACTAAAAATAATTCAAGAAGAACACACGCCGAACGCCACCCGAAGGTCGGCTTTGATCAAATATGGCCGACGACCCAAGAATTTTCGATATTGCGCAAAAGCACCAGCACTCTAGATTTGCCCATACCGGGGTCATTTTATGATTTGGCGGTGGTATACAGTGTCTATATATTGGCTATACAGGGTGTCCGGAAAGATAAGGTCAAAAGTAATGGGGGTGATAGAGTGAGACAAAATAATGTTAGTACTTCATACAAAAAAGTTCTATCGGGCTTCTTAAGGGAAATGTTCACCTTTAAAGTTGGTATAAAAAACAACCTATTTTAAATTATAACTTTTGAACTATTGTCATAGTACCAGTAATATTTGGACTACTAAATAACCTCATAATAAAGCTTATTTCCATAGGTAAACAGTTGTTTAGTAAGACGGAATTACACAGGGTGCGACGATTTTTTTAAATTTATTGTATGCATTTTTAACACAGGTGACAAAACCGACATTTTGCTTTGGCTGTCTAATTCCTTCATCATTTTTGTACAAAAAAATAGACCTTATTTAAATCGATACCTTGGACCTTTTTTCATAAAATCGCAATCAGACATACTAGCATTTTTATGTAATAAAAAATGTATTTCTTTGATAAAATTATTAACTTGTGGGACGGATGGGGTTTTCAAGGAAACAAAAGGACCGAAAATTTTATTTTTCAAAAACACCATTTTTATAAAAAATTTTGCTTGTAAAAAATATGATTCACGATGAGAAAATGTTGATTGTGTATACAGGGTTCGCAAAAACTTTAAAAGCAATATTTTTTCCAAGAGTAAACTACTTTTACTTTTCATTTTTAAGCAATATCTTTTTGGATAAATTTATTTAGAATCAAGACTGTAGTCGATAAAAACAATGGTACATTTTACTAAAGTTTATAATTTTGCGAAAATGCCTTTATCACATCCATTTACAGCTGAAAAATTCTGTTGTGTAGAAAATTGGAGAAAGCTGTGTTTTAAAAGCAAATTTAGAGTTTTTCAAGTCATTTTATTATAAAAATTTAAAATAACACATTTTTTATAACTTCAATATTAACTTCCTGAAACTTTTTGATACCCCTGTAACAATAATAAAGTATTATTTTTAAATATTTTGCTTAAAAATAAAAAATATAGGTAGTTTACTCTAGGAGAAAAATCATGTTTTTAAAGTTTTTGCATACCCTGTATACAATATTAAAAAAAAATAATTTATGAAGAGTGACTTTTCTTTTAAAAATGAAATTTTTGGTTCATTTTTCCTCTTGTAAACCCCAGTCGGTAGAAGTTTTTTGAAAGAACCTAAAGCATTCCAAGATATTTAGGCTTTTTATTGTCAAGATTTTATGCTTTTCAAAAATATCTTTTTAATTGTAAAATCTCCAAATACAGAATACAGCACATATAATAAGACTTAACATGAAATAATAAAAATACCCTTTGTTATACTTTGAACCTTTATAACCTACAATTTTTCAGCTCATTTCCTACAAACATGTATATAATACTATTTACTTGATCATGACATATTTTTTGTTGCTCAAGATAAAACTTTCAAGCAATTTTAGTGAAATTTTACTAGCAAATTTAAAATTTTCAATAAATTTCAGAAATTTCACTTAGATTTCATAAATTTCCGAAATTTTACTTGAATTTTCAAAATTTCAGAATAATCATTAAAATTTTAAATGAAATTTTACTTTCTTTTAAAAAGTAATTTTTTTCCATCCCTAACTCTAACAAGTTAGGCCGCTAATACCATTCAGATAAATTCCTTAGTGCTTTATATGTGTAAATTAGATTTTCGTATATCAAGTTATAAGCATAAATTTATTTAAGAACTTTTTAACTCTTTACGATATAATACCCGCGGCTTCGTACGCATTAAATTTTATTTAACCAGATTTAGATTAACCCAAAGCTAATTATGCATATAAAAACCTTCCTCTTAAATCACTCTACCTATTAATTAAAAAACTGCTCCGTTATCCTTTAAGTAATATCAATTTTTAAATTGAAACTATTTTTAAAACCCTCCGTATATGTTTTTTTATATCATTATACATATAAACCTTTCTTTTAAATTACTGTATCTATTAAAAAGTACCACATTAAAATCCGTCAAGTAATATGGAATTGTAAATGTAAACACCCTGTATATGCTTTTTTCTTGGATATTATCATACATATAAGCCTTCCCTTTAAATCATCCTATCAATTAAAAAAACGCATCAAAATCCGTTAAGAATAGTAACGTCTATATCAAATTTTAAATATAAATTACTTTTCTTTAAACACTCTGTATATGTTTTTTTTTGATACTATAATACATATAAACCTTCCTCTTGAATCACTCTATCTATTAAAAAGACTGCATCAAAATTCGATACGAATAGTAAAACCAATATCAAATTTTAAATATAAACAATTTTTTAAACACTCTGTATAGGTATGATTTTTTGGATACTATTATATACATAAACCTTCCTCTTGAATCACCCAATCTATTTAAAAAAAATCGCATCAAAATCCGTTGAGTGGTTTTAAAGATCTAAGCATACATACAGACAGACCAAAAAATGGACTTTATTTTATACTATGTAAAGATAATAATATTATGGCATACATTAAATTATTTTTAGTTTTTAAACAAAAACATATACAAGTATTGTTCAGTGGTTATAGTTTTATCATTTATAAGTAATATTCGGCAACATTTACGTTAGATTTATTTGGGTAGGTACATACTGTGTAGGTAGTGCAATATTAACCTTAAATGAATAAATAATTTGAGACGACGCTGATAAATTTATTATGGCATTCTATTATGGCATCTTGCGGCTGTTTTGGAGACTAGGTAAAACAACGGTGACATCTGTTTTCGAGGTTTCGCCCAAGCCCCAAAGGAGCAATTTCAGCGCCATAAAGCGTTTTCCGTGTGTACTACAAGATTTGACCTCAGCGCCAACTGGTGCCCATTACGAAAAAATAGGCTCTTAAGTGGTTATACGGGGGCTTATGAAGGTGTAAAATCTAATTAAATAAAATAGATCGTTGATATAATATATAATATGCATGGTAAGTGTTTTTTTATGTTTGGTTCGAAGATCTCAGAAACCGCTGCAGCTACAGAGATGGTTAAATTGGGAAATAATTTTAGTTTTTAAGCTTAGTTTAAATCACTTTTTGTTTTGTCCAAAAAATCATACATCTGCTAGATATAAAAAAAGAGTAGAGAGAGCGATTTGACATTTTTGTATTCCTAGATTTTCTTTTATTTTTTACTAAAGTGTATTTTCGTGTTTTTAATCCTCAAAAATCTTTGAGCTTGTTATGGTCTTCATATAAACAGCACTCCAGATCAGCCTGGTGTCCCAAGGTACTTGTCGGAGTAACCTTAGAGTACACCAGGCCGATCTGGGTGCGGCTTATATGGAGACCATAACATACAGGAAAAGTGCAAATTTTTGAGGATTAAAAACACATAAATACACTTTGTTAAAAAATAAAAATACCTCAAAATTAAAATATGTTAAATAATTTACTTTACAATTGTTACAAAAAGTTCGACGATTCCATAAAAAACCCATCATGTGAAATTTTTTATACTTCTATACAGTATAAAATTGGGCCCAATTGCTCATTTTTAATTGTATAAATAAATATATCTTGATAAATATTAATTTTTTGATAAATGTAAAGAGTTAAATTTGGTTTAAAATAAGTCATAAATTAAATAAAATTTATTTGATGCAAAAAAAGATATGTTTTCTTACTCAAAACAAATGCAGTTTAAAAATTTTTTAACCGAAATTCCAGCTGGCATCATAGGTGAACAGTAATCAGAATTTAATTCTAAACATGATTCTGCAAAAAAACTAAATGAGAATAATTTTTAATATATAGGCCCCCATACGACCTGGTCTAAGTAAAAACCGAAAGTCGGGGAAGATGGAGATTGATTAAACTGATCGGTCTGGTGTGAAACTGATCTTTGCACCCAATTTTTCCGGATACAATTTAAGTTAAAAATTTGTTGCTGCTTATGAAATTGTTTATCTAATTGTATAGAGTTGGTAACAAAATAAACACACAACACTTGAAGATTGATTTTATGATAAACTGGTGAGGCCAGATTTTTCCAGACAAAATTCAATCTAAAAATTTATTGCTACTTACAAAATTGATTATCTAAGTATATAGAGTCAGCAACAAAATAGGGTTTAAGGATATTTCATGGCAACCATAGGGTTGAAAAATTCATCATTGTGATTACCAGAAATCTACCATGAGTGATCTTTGTGATCTGTTGCAAATAACCTGTCAGGCATTTCGTCAAAACTGCAAATGCAAATGTTTAACTTAAAATTATATTTAACCAAATAGGATGTAAAGTGATCAGTTTGAGGGTTATCTGATCGCCAGTTTTCACGACCTTCAGTTTCTATTTGGTAGCAGACTCTGAAAACTTAAATACACGATTTCGTCAGCAGCAAAATATTTTCAACTTAAATTATATCCGAAAAAATCGGGTGTAAAGCTGACGTCACCGATAAGTAAGTTAACCGTTCTCCAATCTTCCCCGACTTTGGGTTCCTATTTTGTTGCTGACTATTTATACTGTGACAAACAATTTCGTAAGCAGCAACATATTTTTAGGTTTAATTTTACCTGAAAAATCAAGTGTTAAGTTGAAGAGCTAGAGACAGTAAAAATTTTGTTAATATAAAAACAATAGTTATTTTTTAATATTTTCTGCAGCAATAAATTAACTTATTTTTATTCAATGTTTTACACCTTTACAGCGTAACCGATTTGACACGATTAGTTTAGGTAACAAAATTGTTTATTTGGCAACTAATTAGCAACTAAAAAGCAACAAATTCTGGTGTTTTTAAAAATTTGCCTTGCTCATCCTGTGTAAAAGACTATTCGTTTTTGGTGTCATAGCCATCGCCAGGCCAGCGATCTCACATAAGCGACATATCTATTGAAAGAAAATTGACGATAAAGTATAATAATAAAAATTCATCTGTCGTAATATATCTCAGGTTTTTTTCCAATCCTACAGACCTTTGAGTAAACATTTTGAAAACGCTTTTATCAGTAAAAAAATATCTTTTAAATTTTATTTAATATTGAATAGAAAATAAACATTTTTGGGATTTTATGGTACACAACACAAGTGTAAATTGAATTATTGAAGTATAGAAGATAAGGTTTATCAAAAAGTCATTGATACCCTCGAAAAGAAATTCTTGGAAGTTGTATATTATCCGGAGGTTTTAAGGAAAAGTAAATCTTTTTAATATTGGGATATCTATTTTTTTCTTAAAATATATTTTACAATTTAAGGGGCTATTGTAATAACATGATAAGCCACTAAATAGACACAAGAAAAAAAATTACGTATTGTCTTTAGACCTAATTAACTTATAAAAAACGGCTTAAGTTTATTTTTGATATTACTTAATTTAACACACATTTTTTTTAAGTTATAAATTTAATAACTCCGGATTTGCGTTGGCGGAGGCAAATTGATATAATCATAAAATATGTCAGCTTAATTAACTTATTGGGAAGATGTAGTCGGATGGGGTTCGGGTTTAAAAGGGGACAAATAAATAAACAATTTTGCTTGTAAAATATTATGATTTACAAAGAGAAAATGTTGACTTTGTAACATTTCAATAACATTTTTCTTCACAAGCAAGACGTCAGTTATTTATTTATTTTTTTTATTCGTATTCGCAGTTAAAATGCACACAATATCAAAGACTTAATTTTGTATCACAGAGGTATGAAAAGTTTTATGAAAGTGATTTTGGTACTTATTTATTTTAATTCTTTTTCTATAAAGTAACGTTAAAAATCACAAATTAAGTGTGTGCGTTACCTTGTGACAGTACATTTTAAATTGTGTTGACTGGCGAGTTTACAACATATATATTTGTCTTATTTAAATTAAATTTGCTATTTACTTACCCTCCTCAAAGCAAATATTTCAGACAAGGTGTAAAGTTTATTTGTATTCTGGAAATATAAATTTAAACAAAATAATGTTTGGCTTTTCTGCAGAATAAAAATATTTAAATAATATTGTAATGGTGGATTTACATCTAAAATTTATTGCATGATATTGATGTCAGACAGAAATTCTGGCTAATGTTAACAATAAAAAATATCTATCGGACATAAATTTTTGACCACAACCACTTGACGATGGTTGAATACATTACGTGTGAAAGCCAAAAACCGAAAATAGAATAGAATAGAATAAATTTTTGACCGTTTACATTAGCTACAATTTCTGTTTGACATAAATTATCATGCAATAAATTATTTTAGCTTTACATCTAACATTTATTGCATGATATTTATGCAGATGTAAACCTACCATAAGAAACTTCCTTTATTGTCGGTATAGAGGTACTACTAAATAAATTGTATGGAGATATTAACAATTTTATATAAAATTTGATATGAAAGAGAAACAAAAGCCTTTGCTATTATGTTTTAGATTTATGTCAAAAGTAATATATTTAATAAAGAGTTGCTTTTAATTTTTACAAAAAGAACATATATTCATAGAACAAACGTCAGAAATATCAGTTGTCGCACTTGCTGCATTTTAACTCTTTGTAACCCAATAATTTTACCAAATAGTTAATTTTTTTATCTTTTTGACATTCCACGAAGGTCTATGCCTAAATACCAGAGTACCGTGGGTGTCGGGTTATTAGATGTTTAACCCATCGTTCCCCCTTTTCCGTCAAAGTTGTCCAAGCACTGAAACATGCAGTTGCATTTCACAGCACCTTTTAGACAACGCGGTAGTGCCACCACGGTCGTTATTTTTAAATAACTACTACCTAAATATGTCTCCCCCGCTGGGAATCGAACCGCCGACCTCTGGCTTCGAAGATCAAAGCTCTGTTCACTAGGCCTAACTTTAATTTTTTTTGTATGTTATTTGGGTGTAAACAAATTTAAATACCAAAAACAATTTAAATCATTTAGCAAAATTAAATACCTAACCATTAGATTTTTTAAAGTATTGTGCACACTAAATTATACCCTTCGTATTTTTAGGATAATATCTTTTGACGCTGTGGTCCTTTTGTTTTTACATGTTTAATATTATTATAGTCCTTTTGACGTTTATACTTTTTAGGTGCTCAGTAACTTTTACATACCAAAAAACATTTGTTAAAAAGTTTTGAGTACATTTAAAACGGCATGTTCTGCAGTCATTGGGCTTAGGATTATTTGCAGATTATAATCCTGGCTTTGTTGAATATGGCTCTTATTCAGTTATTAGTTATTTGTAACTTTTCGGATTTTCGGTTGCCTGTTGCTATTTTTTTAGTGAGCATTTGGGGCATTAATTTAAACGTATTAGTTGAAATAGATGCAGAAAAAACCAAATCTGGAATATTATTAGAACTCGGTAATCCCTTAAATGTCTCTTGGTCAAAATAGGATTTAAAAACCCTTTCAGAAATTAACGAAATATTTTTATTTATATCTTCATTGGTTTATGATTGATTTTAAAAATAATATTAATAACTACAGATTACCAATTTCCTTGTCATGCAAAGGTAATTTTTAAAACGGAAGCCATAGATATAATTTTAAACTAAATACACATCTATTTTTTTATAGTCTTGATTTCCCCAAAACTTTTTTTTATTAATTTTATTTTATTATAATTTTATTTCCTGAATTATTTTATTAGTAGAAGAGTTAGTGAACCCTTCAAGTAACCGCTAGAAATTTGTATAGTGATGAGTCATAGCACGCTAAGTACGAGAATCATCACCTGGCAAGCATGAGCCCTGCACATCATTACCCTGTATATTTTTGAACATCAAAAAATAATACTAAAAAATAAAAAATTGGAGCTGTAAGCTTAAAATTACACAGTACAAGTACCTGTCGGTCGAACTGAAAGTGTGGCTGATTAGGAAGGCCATATTTCCAAAACTAATAACGTTAGACGCACCTAATGTGGTATTTTCTTAAAGCTCTTTTAAGATCGTTTTAGTGGTAATACCCTTATTAAAAAAACACCTTTTTTATCCTGTATATCACCAGTATCACCGTTAAAAGATCTTTACCACATTAGGTACAGCTAACTTTATAAGTTTTGGAAATATGGCCATCCAAATCAGCCTCACCTTTCAGTTCGCCTGGCAGGTACTTGTGCTTATCGAAAACGCTTGTCATTTTTTTCAAATCTTAATATGAATGAACTAAATCCTAGAAAAACTTTAGACTTACAACTCCCATTTTTTAAAATTATTATTTTTTTAACTTTTAAAAATATACAGGGTAATGATGTGCAGGGCTGATGCTTGCCAGGTGATGATTGTCGTACTAAGCATGCTATAACTCATCACTATACAAATTTTTTAGTCTTATAGGCCCAACGTTACTCAAAGGGTTCACTAGCTCTGGAACTATATGGTATGTTTAGTAAAAAAACATTAAAACTAATACTACAAAGTAGATGGGTGGAAAATGACAAATATAAGGTTGCAATTTTACATACGTAAGATCGCTATTTTTATACGAAAATAATATATATATATATATATATATATATATATATATATATATATATATATATATATATATATATATATATATATATATATATATATATATATATATATATTTTATTTTATTTTATTTTGTATATATAATAATATTATTATAAAACAAGTTACTGGAATATTTTCGTCACTAATTTTTAATGATGCTCCAAAATAAAATAAAAATTGCTTTTTGTCACTTAACTGCAAGTGAATATAATGCTATAAACTGCACACAAATACACTAGAAAAAATGTTTAGCTTACTAAACTTAAAACTAATTATTAATGGTTTGACTTTATACACCATCGATTAATATCCTGTCTTTAGTTTTGCATCCAAAGACTTACTAAGGTACACATACGGAATATTTATTTACAATTTAAGGTTTTCCGTTACCTGTCCGTACAGTACTGTCTTGCACTAAATAAATTTTAACTTTAATTCATGGCTTTTAAAGTCAAAAATGTCAGTTTTAAGTTGTTTATATGATAAAAGTAACTTAGATATTTTTGACTCATTTTCAGGAAAAATTTTACTTTGGGTCTTTTACCTCTATACCAACGAACTTTTATAGGAACTATACTGTTCGTGTATTATTATAATAAAAATTAGGTATATTTTAATTTTAAAGTAATATTAATTTTTAAAAATGGTCATTCTACAGTGTCAAAAAATTTGAGGTTATTGTTTCAATGTAAATATAGCCTGAACATTTTTTAGGAAAGCCTGAGGCAATACCTTTGTTTAATTAAATACCATATTTACTATAATATAGTTTTTATAGTTTTTTTGGGGTAAAGAGGTGGGTGCCGGTCGCTTCCCATTCAGAGCTTAGACTAATTTTGTAGCACTAGAGATACACTTTTCACTATTATTTTTATTTTTTTTTGTATAGGGAAAGGCTTCTTGATATATTGTTATTGTTTTGATTTGCTGTAAAAACCAATATAAACTGTTTTACACTATTTTGCAAGTTACAAATATATATATTTTAAAAGGCCTTTAGCGTTTAAACTAAGCCACTAAGTAAAGGAGAATTATCATATTTTTTGGCCAATATGGCCATGTAGGTAATGTAGGCATTTCTTGTACCCGCCATTTCCCGACTCCTTGTATAACCTTAAAGGAACTGGCATACTATTTTAAATATAATTTATTTAAATCCCCTAATTTAAATGAAGTCTGACTTAAATAAAGGTTGGTGCAATTGGAAGAAGACGATTTAACTAAGAGTGACATATCTGGTGCACGAATATATTTAAATGAAAATTAGGTTTCCATGTCAAGGTGCACAAAGCAGTTACACTAAAGTTAAATAAAATGTATGGGCATTACAAATTTCACTCCGACAAAATATATGCATAACTTACTGTCTTTATTTAATTTGTAATGCCAAAAGCAAAATTAAAGGGCTTATTGTAATAAATGACATGATAAGTCACAAACACGAAATAAGGGGTGTTTCATTTTCGATGGTTTTACAGGTACCTCGAAAACTGTTAGGAATATTAAAAATCTAATATAAGACTCAATCTTTTTTTTCAAAAAAGCAACTGTAGTAAAAACAGTTTATGGCTCCATCTATCTTAAAACTACAGGGTAATTTTCAGATTTTGCATATTTAAAGAACTTCATTTAACTTGTTTGCTATTAATGCTATAAAAAAAAACTTTAGATAATTGTGTAGTTTTGTCCGAAGAATTTTGTGAATTAATTAGTTTTTAATGTGGGACAGTTTTAAGAAAATAACCCAACCTTTTTTTTTTGTAGTACATCCAGTATATTTTATTATTTAATCGAGATCTCTTTAAGCTTAATAAAAATATATATTACAGGGGTGGGCCAAATTAAACTTGCACACTTTTTAACTAATAATACATTTTTATCTGTTACACCTATCTTTTTTATTTTTAAAGGGCTAATAGAAATAAAAGATATGTTTTCTCTAGTTTTGCCAATTTTGCTTAAATAGATTTAGACAGGACTGGACTTACAAGACATTTTCCAAAATACTGTATTTGGCCTCGTTGCAAAGAAATTTGATTTAGCTACAATTAAGCTAATACGTCCTTCTTGCAGACAATCTATGAGAAATGATTCATTAAACGCAAATCTGTTTATAATTTGAGGATTTAGGAATTGTAATTATTTTTGATAAATAAGGCTCCCCATAAAGCATGCATTTCTCTCGATTATAAAAACAACTTTTTTAGGGTCCTTAGAGAATCAAAATTGTGAGGTTACCATGGTTACTGAGTTGAATGCTGACCAAATTTAATAGTAAATTATTTAAAAATAATCGTATTAGCCTAATTGTAAATACATTTTTTTTTTGCAACGAAGTCTAATGCATCATTTTGGAAAAAGTCCTGTTTAAATCTATTTGACCAAAATTGGCAAAACTAAGGTAATCATACCTACTTATTAGCCCCTTAAAATTGAAAAAGATGAGCGCAACAGTCATTAGTCAAAAAGTGTGCAAGTTTAATTTGGTTTATTTTATCAAAAATTAGCATTTTTATAAGTTTTATTATGAATAACTTTTTAAATTTTTAAATAATTTAATTTAATTGGGTAATTAAGCTTTAAAAAATATGACATCATTATGAAAAAGCACTATTACAAAAAAATGCTATATTTACTAAGTGGGAATAAATTAAATACATATTATAGACCAATAAAAATAAAAGAAATCTTATTTAAACTAAGAAAAAACATAAATTTATTGTAATTAAGTGTTTTATAATATGTATTTATTTTAATTTCATTCAGTATATGGTGCATTTTGTTAAATAATAGTAGTTTTCTATAATACAGTTATATTTTTTTAACTTGTTTATTACTGGGATACTATTTATTATTAGTTTATTGCAAGTTGATACACTATTTAAAAAAATTAAATATATATTTTTTAAAGCTTCAGTAAGTTAATTAAAATAAGTTTAAAATATTAAAATTTATTTTTTGAAAAAATATCAAGTAGAGGAAGTTAAACCAAATAAAAATAGGTATTGAAAAATAATGCTTTGGTGGTTTCTGCCATGGACTTCTATAAAAAAGCCAAATTATTAAATAATACTCATTTTCAGTAAAATTTAAAATTAAAAATAAATGCAAAAATATATTTTTAAAACCCCAAAGAAAGCTTAATAAATATAAATATATACAGGGTGTTTCATAAGAAATAATATAAGTGAGGTGGGTTTAAATCCTGCTGAGGCCAAATTATTATTTATAGGTTGGTCGGAAATTTAGTGGTTAGCTCAACAACAGACAAACAAAGTGCACGGTATAGCCAGCAAGGACTAAGACGCCGGAACACACATTGCTGTGTCCTGCGCAACCGTAGACATGCGGAACCTATCCAGTTGGACGGGTTGGATATCCCCCTGGGTGGGGACGCGGTCTTAAGTTGTTGCGAATAGGACCGTGGTTCGGAATCCACGTTAAACTGTAGGTCCCGTCTGGCTGACATCACCTAGACGTAAAATGACAGGGCGCGCACAATAAGCCGAGCGGCTTCAGTGCATGGGTTATCTATCGGCCCTATTCTAAGGTCTAATTACACCACAATATTCTACAAAAAAAATACACAAATAACCTCCATAAAGTTTTTTAGAACTTTGAGAGCAAAAAGTCAGCCTGTTGCTTCAAGATCGGTCAAAAAAATATATATTGGGAATATCTATATTAAAATTTTAATATTCTTTACGATTTTTAAGATTACCTGTAAAACAAGCGAAAGTAAAAATCCTGTACCGAGTTAAATTTTTAGGTGTAAAATTAACTACTAATAAAAATAAACTTTAATATTTTTTATTAGCCCTTTAGGTCCAGGAATAGTACCCATTTTTTTTATTGTGGCTTATTATATTATTAAATAAATAAACCTAAATAATAAAACCGATTTTTGTGACTTTGCGATTTATCATGTTATTAAAATAAACCCTTTAATTTTAACGGTGACATTTTGACCAAAATCAAAGTTACCACAAATTTACAAAATTCATTAACAGTAGAGAGAAGTAGTGCATTTTTGCCAATTTTTTCATATAAATTGGAGTTTTTTACATGGAAATTTACGCAAAACTATTAAAATAAGGGATATTGTGCATAGTAAAAAACAACAATTAATGCACGAAAATAAACGAATGCATAATACAGGTGGTTTAAATATTAAATAGGACACTAGGCAGATGGAGATTTTTGTATAAAAATCTTTAGTCCCAAACTTACGAAATTAAAAAATGTTTTGTTTTTACCAAGTGTTTTAAGTAATTTTTTCGCAACTTTAACTACAATTTGATTATAAAAAAATTACACGAGTTAATAGAAAAAATGCACTTTTACAATTTTTTCATATAAAATTAAAAAAAAAAAATGAAATTAAAATAAATGAATAATTATTTGTTGTTCTTCTTCTTCTAAACCTTATATGTGGACAGTGGACAGTGTGTAAAATCTAAATCTACATTAATCTTGGAATATTTTTCATAACGAATATAGAAAAATTGGAAGTCCTGCCTTGGATATTATTCCATTAAGTTGAGACACCTTAATAGAAAATAGATAGCTCTTTAGAAATATTTTCGCATAAAAAATATTATTATTATTTTAAGGTTGTAAAGTAAAGCAAAGCGCGATTTTGTAATAATAAATGTTGTAATATGTGTAAAAATAAACTTCACAAAACTCTGTTACAACTTTTAAGCTATTTTATTTTAGTTCCTAGTTACTGGTCAACATGATTTCGTAACGTACATGTAAGCTGATATGTAATTTATACTCATTTACCTACCTCTATTAAAACACCATCAAAGTTTTTGGTTTATGACCCTCCGATTTTTATAATAGTATGAGTTTAAAAATTCACGTCATAACAGAAAATTATTAAGAAAATTATAAATTAAATTATTCTTTAAAAAGGTTATTTATTGTAATCTTTCTAAAATTTATAGTTAGAAATACCAACAACTCGTAAGAATTATGCAGTTTATTTTTGTTAGGCGTGTAAATAGTGTATACTTTTAGGTCAATAAAAATATTTCACAGAGTGTGTGAATAAGTGTTAGATTCAAATATTTTAAAGTTTTAGTGTACCCCTAAGATAACAGTGCACTTATACAGTACTTGTCTAAAGTAAGGACTCCCTCCTAACTTTTAAATTGTTTGGTATTTTGCATAACAATTTAAGGACTTTAGTAAGAGAACAAACAATTACCCAAATTTCTGATTTGGGTGGCCATATTTTCAAACCTAATAAAGTTATACAGAGTGTCTACGTAAGTTGGCGTCAAATGGAAATCTTTTTTATTATTGATTTTACAATAAAAAGTTATTCCTTATAAAAAGTTCTGCATGGTCCAAAACCTAAAAAGCAACTATTAAATATAAAATTTTATAAGTCATTTACAAGGTTTGGCCAAAAATGTTGTAAAAGCCCAATTAAGGGAGGGACAATAGGCAGGTTTGGGTATGCGGTTATATTTGACTGGAAAAAATGAAAAAGTAAGTTATGTCATGGATATTTAGACGACTTTAAAACGATTTTTTGGCCAATTTCTGACCGATGTCCTACCTGTCAAGTTTTTTTACAAAAAGAAAAGGTGGTAAATGAATTTTTTCACGATAATTATGTAAGGTAATGTGTAAAAACATAAATTTATTAAGTAAGAAATATTTTGCTTATGATTTATAACCCCAAAACTGCTTTTTTTGAAAATATTTTTGTGATTGGCAAGCGCATAATTACGATTAAATAAACCTAGGGTTATATAACCTACATGTTAGCATCATACCACTTATAACCTTTTAGTTTTAAAATAACACATTATTTTAGTAAAAAATAATACCTTTAAAATAAGAATCCACAAGTAATAAATGATCAAATATTTTACTTATAATATAACAATTTTAATACGAAACTTGATTCCGCTTTTTTCTACTCAGGTACATCTAACAACAAGCAAATCATCTTTGATAACTTTTAACTGTAATTTATTTAAAATATTAAAAAAGCTATTAAAATAAATAATTAAGTTGGTACTAGATAATTTGTTTTTCTTAACATTAATTGTATGATGGTAATATCCTTAATCTGCGCAAATGCAAAACAATGTAGAGGACTTTTGCATAATTCCGCGCAAATTAATGAACACACCGTCAAACTATCAATGTTAAGAATAACATAATATCTACTATCAACTCACAAAAAAAAGTTTGATGTGCATCGGATGCGACCCATCTACGGGTATGTTTTTCTAACCTCTGAATACGAATTTTAAATTAATTTAGGCCGTACAGTTCCCAATTTCAAGTAAATTGCAAAAAACGTAAAAATGGTGCAAATGTTCTCTATTTCTTACCGTTTTTTGCAGTTTATTCAAAATTAGAAAGTGTACGAATACAGCGGGTCGAAAAACATGCATGTAGATAGGTCGCGTCTGAAGTACAAATCTTTTTTTTGTGCACCGGTGCACCGGCCCATAATGAAAAAATAAAGTTTTCTGTACACCAGACGCAACCTATGCAGGGAGCATGTTTTTTGACCCGCTGAATCCGAATTTCAGATTAGTTTAGGCCGTACAAATTTTTATCCATTGTTTACGGTTTTTGCAATTGGGACCTGTACGGCCTAAGCTGACTTGAAACTCTGAATCAGAGGATCGAATAACTATACCCATAGATAGGTCGCGTTCGGTGCACATCAAACTTTTTTTGTGTACCGCTGTTATCAAGAATGTTTTGCTTGTTGTTAGATTTACCTGAGTATAAAAATGCTTAAACAAGTTCCGCAAAAAAAATATTATTTTATGGGTAAATCATTTAATTACTTATTATTTTTGTATTTTTAAGTTATTATTTTTTACTTAACTAATGTATTAGTTTAAAATAAAGTGCTTATCTTTTTTACCGTATTCTGAGAAATACAGGGCGGTATTATGGTTAAACCATAATGCGAATTTGAAATAAAATAGGCTTTAAAATTTCAATATTTAAATATAGGAAGGGAAGGTATTTAATAAATGTGAGTAAATAGTAATGTTAGGCGGTTTTTGTTAGGTTTTGCTTGGTTAATTAAAGTATTTTATTAACTTGAAATATAGAGTTAATTATTTTTATAAAATTTCCCAAAATACAGGTACGTATTAAGATTACACCTCAATGTGTGATTCATCATTTAATTTGTATTAAAATAGGCGTTTATATTTTCGATATTAGAATATAGGGACCGTTTAAAAAAATAAAATAAAGTTAATGATGGTCCTACGAAAACGAAACGTCGCACTTTAAATTAAATACTTCTATTGGATAAAGCAGAGACAATAGCAATGCAAAAGTACAATTTATTTTTAAATCCGATTTTAAATAAGACCAGGAAAACAATTAAACAAACGTCTAATTTTTCGTTTTTTACCGGATATCTCCGAAATTACACGGACATTTAAAACTTTTTAAGCGGCATATTATTAGGCCCATAAAACTTTAACTTTGTTCGCATTTAACCGACTTCGTATCTCTTACCATTTCCAAGATGCCCATACTGGCCCTCCTCATCTTAGATACATTGTATATTTTCTTTGTTACCAAAACTTTAATTTAAAAATGGTTACAACTTAAACATTTTCTCGTTGAATGATAAATAAGTGGTCTTGACATATCTAAGGCCTTTGTCTTGCTTTATTTAAAGAGTAAACTTTCGCCTTAGCCATTAGTGAAATTACATCGTCACTTTTAAGTTTTGTTCAAAAACTTTATTTTTTATAGTATACAAACTGTCCACGGATGGGGTTAACAAAAGGATAAAGGGACCTAAATATTTATTTTTTTTTGAAAAAAGGTATTTTGCTCTAAAAATTTTGCTAGTAAAGGATATGTGATTTATGAAGATAACAGGTTGATTCTGCATACAAGGCTTGCAAAAATTTCATTTTTCTCCAATAGTAAACGAACTTTATTATTTTTAAGCAACATATCATTTAGAAAATTTATTTGGCATTTTAACTTACATTTTAAATTAATTTCTTTATTAGTATTATAGGGGTATCCAAAAATTTATAAAAATAATTTTAAACTTATCAGAAATTAATTATTAAAAATTTTTAATCTAAAACTTTTAAAAAATTATAATTTGCTTTTCTAACAGCTGCTTTCTCCAAATTTCTACAAAACACAATTTTTCAGCTGTACACGAATCTCATCAAGGCGTTTTCACCAAACTATGAAGTCGATTACAAACATTATTCTAAATAAATTTTCTTTAATACATTTTGCTTAAAAATGAAAAATAAGTGGGTAGTTAACTTTCGAAAAAAATGTTTTTAAGTTTTTGAAAACCCCGTATACAAAATCAACATATTTTTTCGTGAATCCTATTTTTTTAGAAGCAAACATTTTCATGAAAATGACTTTTTTTCTAATGAAATTTTTGGTCTATTTATCCTCTTGGTAACCCCATTCGTGGACAGTCTGTGCATACCATAAGTAATAATATAATCTTTTTAGTTTTTAGAAGTAATCTGTTAATTAATGTACTGAAGAAAAGAATAACAGTTTTTAGAGATTAGTTAAACTTTTTACTTACACTTTTAGTTTTGTTCAAAAAAAAATATAACTTACTAGATGTAACCATTTTTTCCACAACTTTTTTCTCTGTAGCTCAGTTAATATTTGAAATAAAAAAAAGTAAATGGAAAACTGTGGATTACTTTTTAAAGTAGAAAGGTAAACTCTAATATTTAATGTAGAACTCCGTTTTTGAGCTACGACATAAACTTTTATTTTTTAAATTAAAACCATCTTTAAAAAAGGCCTTTTTAAAAACTTTTATTATGAAGATGTACTCTACATAAAAATTAACGTAGTTTTCGATTTTTTTTTTTATGTCGTTCAGCCCTAAACAATTAAACTAGTTTTATTGACAGTAAGTATATTTTTCATTTCATCAAGTACTGTAGATTTTTTAAATATAATAATTTAAAAAACATTTTTTTTTATTTTAATAATTGTGTACTTGCAAATACTAACTTTAAAAAATACAAAAATATTTAAAATTTTAGTTGCTTAAAACGTTTAGCGAGACATTAATATTATTTAAAATGCGTTAAACTATAAAACACAAACTCCAGTGCTGGACTTCAATTTTTTAAACAAAATATTATTAAGCTTTTCTCCATAATAAAATTAAAAAGTTTATTTAACATTTTAAGAAAATTAAAACTTTTATACATTATGAAGAACTTTTCTGCTCTTACACAATATAATAAAAGTTATTATTACTTTAAAAGAAATAAAATAATGAATTATTTAATATTAAGTTACTTACAATACAAAGGTTTTAATGTATAGTTAGTTTTAATTTTCTTAAAATGTTAAATAAACTTTTTAATTTTATTCTATGAGAAAAGTCAAATAATATTTTGTTTAAATTTAATCTCCCAAAACAAAAAACATAAAAAATCAATCTTTTTTAAAAATCATTAATTAATTTAAAAATATTTAAATCCTAATATCTAAATATGTAAAAACAAATATTCGTTATATATTTAGAGAAGGTCCGGAAAGCCCCGCTAAGCAAATAAGGCCGACCACCTTCATAATTTCTAAACGCAACCTCTAATCAGTCCGATATCCATTCACATACCTCTAAAAAGAACTATAATACTTACTAGTTTCTAAAAATGGCAGTTTATGCGAACACCAGCTTCTAGTGACTTTTATATCGCGATATTGGGAACAGTCACTTACTTCTGTTGGCAACATCGTTCGAGGTCTGCATCCGCAATGTCATTTAACAGATGATCACCAAACATAAACAAACAAGTTCTTATGTGGTTTTTATTATTTTATGGTTTTACTTTTGCTTTTCGGCAGTGTTCTGACTTTAAACTAGTTAAATTATAAGATAAATTGTTTTTAAGTGCTTTAAACAATGGTTTATTAGTAAAACTTTCAAAGTTTACCTTTATGTGTATGAGACCAGACATCATTCATTTGATATTTTTATTTGCTTTAATGCTCCAAGCGACTGATTTGTAAACAATTATTATACATTTTGTATATATACGCCCATTTCTTAAAATGAAAAAGTAACAATCTAAGTGAAAACTTTGATAAATCCATATCCATAATATAAGATTTTATGGTTTCCGTAAAACTAGTTTGACACAAAAAGTATGGTTTGCAGCTTCCTGCAGGAAAGATTGTTTAAGCTGTGCTACTAGAAGAGTTTGTTTCCAGATATTTTGAAAGAAATTTGCAGCAAAAACTTAGCTTATCAGTCAAAAAAGGGTCCAAAACTGAAAATAAATTAGAACCAGAATACAACCTTAATTTGCTCAAGTTAAAACAGTTGCCATCAATTAAGGAAAAGGCTGGCTTGGATATAGCCTATTCAAAGAAAAGATTTATTTTTGAGATAGGTATACACATAAAATTGAGTAACACTTTAGTGGCTCTTTTTAGTACCTCCGGCATTTGTAAATTGGGTAAGCTTATTTACAGCAAATTTTAAAATTATAATAAATATTGAGTATACTAACTTTACCTAATATTTTAGATTAAATATGGATCCAAGTGAAAAGGCTCTGGAATTCACAAATAAAAGAACAAAATATATAATTAAGTACTGAAGTAGCTATCTACTGCAAGTAAAAAACAGCTGTTAAAAAGAAATAAAAAAGACAGGTTAAAAAATTACAAAATTGAAATATTCGTACCGTATGGTCTGTGGAAATAGTATCTCAGAGTATACCATGTATGCAGCAGGTTATAAAGCATTATGCTTACTTTTAAAAAAGGATACCTTTACCAGATAATTCAACATTAAAACAGAAACATGTCATATGTCCTTAAATAAAACCATATTAAATCATTGTGTTTTTTCCCTTTTACCTTTCCATATTTTTTTAGTTTAAATTGATATTTAAAACTTATTCCATTTCATTTTCAAGTTAAAAGATAGAAAAATACCCAATGTAAATTATGTGCAGTCTACACTTCCTATGGGAAGAAAATATTAACCTTAAAAAATAACTTAAAAATATATAGCGTGTCTACTTAAGTTCGCACTATATAAAAACTTTTTCATTATCAATTTTACCAAAAAAGTAATTCTTTATAAAAAGTTCTGCATGATGTAAAACCTTAAATGCAATCATCAGATAATAATTTTTTACAGTGGTATACGAGATACGTCAAAAAATATAAATTTTGTTTAAGGGAAAAGTACCCTTATTTTTCATAATTACGAAAATTTTTATAAAGAAAAGATATTTAGATTTAAAAAACCATTTAAATATGCAAACTTGTTCATTTCAGGAAAAAAAGAATTCATTCATTACATTTAATTTTTTTTATTAGTGCATACTATGGTGACATGCATTCTTATTTTGAAATCTAATTTTTAAAAAAGCTGTCAAAACCGCCAAAAATTCACAGAAATGCTTGTTATCGCAGAAAAAAATGTTAAAAAAGTTTTTGCACTTTACTCAAAACTCATTTGCATATTGTTTGAAAGGCTGTTTTAATCCTGAACATTTTTTCCTTATAAAAATTTTTGATATTATGAAAAATAAGGATACTTTCCTCTTGACAAAAATTCATATTTTTTAACACACCTCGTATACCACTGTAAAAAATTGGAACTGAATAATTGCATATTAGCTTTTAGACCATGCAAAACTTTTACAAAGAATAACTTTTTTTTCGTAAAATTAATTATAAAAATTTTTTCCAAATGGTGCGAACTTAAGTAGACACGCTGTATAATAATGTTGTAAAAACAAAAGTATATAAGTTCTTTTAAGCTAATCATAACATTTAAACTGGCTAACGTCAAACGCTAAATTCTTATATCAACCATAATATTATTTTAAAAACCTATTTTTATAATAGGTCCGATATTATTTTTAAAAATAATATTTTAATAATAAATAATTTAAAATTTTAAATAATAGTTTATTGTCATTTAGATAATATTATGGTTAAGAAAAAGGTAGTAAAAAGGCCATGAAGGATAAATAAATTATACTTTTGTCAAACTAAATCTTTTTTTTTTTAATTTAGTATGGAAAAATTATATTAAGATTATATTAAGGATAATTGTGACTTATTCGGTAATTATTCCATAAAGAGGTTGTTAGTAACAAAAAAACAAACAAATATAAATTACTTTTATTTGCTTTAAAGTAAAGTATACATAAGAAATATACAAATACACATATTCAGCCACTTTAAAACGTTTATAGAAAACTAAAGCAATAACAAAGCCGGAAAAAGGTGGTATCTTCTTTACATGCCGGCATTTTTTGTCTAATCTCTTCCTGTTAGTGTTTTTATACGCGTTAGACTATCCCTCTTTCCACATATTGCCTATGAACCTTTTGAATTGGCTTAACGTGTATAAACATTTTTAATATTCATATACAAATAATTAACCCATATTTTAATATGTTTAGGTACACTAAAATAAAAACACTGATAAAATCTCCCTCTTATATAGCATCCATTCTTCACTTACAACACTATTTATATATATTCTGTTATGCAGTAAGATATGTGGCTATGTTTTAGTGCTTATCTAAATTGTGTATACGGTGCCCATTGAGTCAAGTATGGGGAAAACTGTTTTATTTTAATTTTGGCGAAATAAAGTTACTAATTATAAAAAGTTTCTGCAAGTCTAAAAACCTGAAATCAAATTATCAGATATCAATTGTATCATTCATCAATGAGGTTAGTTGAAAATATAATTTCGATCAAGAGAAAGTACCTGTACATTGCTAATATCAAAACTTTATAAAAGAAAAATGTTTAAAATTAAAAAATTAATTCTAAATATGCAATATTGTTCAATTAAAAGAAAATATCTTTAATATTTTTCTATAATAATCAAAAAAAAATAATTTTGTACATTTATTAGTATTATACATTTTTTTAAACAGTAAATTTAAAAGTTGTTAAAAAGTGTCCCATAATATTTTCAATTATGAAATGTTGTGCAATTAATGCATAAAAGTTTTTTGGAAATAAACAAAGTTGCATATTTAGAAGTAATTTTTAATTCTTAACATCTTTTCTTTAGAATAACCTTCGATATTAGCAAAAAATACAGGTACTTTAATCTTAAGCAAAATTAAATTTTTGGCCACACCTCGTAGATGACTGACATAGTTTAAAATCTGATGATTTCATATTAGGTTTTTGACGATGCAGAACTTTTATAAAGAATAACTTTTCTTTGTAAAATTAATAATAAAAAAGTTTCCATATGACGCCAACTTACATAGACACAGTTCCACTACTAATATTTATTTACACAATAAATTAGAATATTTTGGTAAGTGTGCCTGTGTGTGTATGTTAATCAGGCATTAAAAATAATCAACTAGTGAGGAATTTTTAATAACCACTTTTGTATTACATTTGCTAAAAGGGAATTTTACAAATAATATTAAGTCTTGAAATCAGTGGGATTATTTATTGTTTTTTGTTTGTGTCTGTTTCGCCTGTCTTTGACCTGGAGCGTCTTTTCACTAAATATCTTTTTGCCTATTTTTCTATTGTCTGAATTCTTCACTTAGGTGACTTCTTATCCCAGTATCTACTTGTTGAGGAAGCTGAAATATCAAAAAAGAAAAAGTGCTTAGATATGTCCACATATCGTCGGTGCGTGCCTTAAATCTGATATGTGACATGCTTATCCTGTGACACATATTAGGTATAGCAATCGCACTGACGATATGGACTTTACAATAGGAAAAATGGACCAAAAAACGTAAATGTTTGTGTATGCCAACAGCTTTTGCCTTTTAAAGAAACAAACTTTACGTTAAAATAGTTGTTTTGTTTTGTACAGGGGCTCCAAAACCTACAAAAATGTGAAAATGGACCAAGACAAAACTGGCTTCATTTTTAATTATTCAGCAAAATGTCAAATAAAAAAGAGAATTGAATAAGAATCCAATATCTAAAATTTTACATAAAATAAATAATGTTATTTTTTTGTATCATTTACCTAGTTCTAATAATCGATATAATTAATGTCGAACTTTGTCAATATATTTAAATAAAAAAATGTAAAATCAGGTAAATTATGTAAAATTGTTGTAAAACATAAATAAAATAAATGATACTAAAAAAATTGTTTATTTGCTTAGAAATTCTAGATTTAGGGTCCTCTTTCAATTCTAAAAACCTTTTTTATTTGACATTTTGCCGAATTATTAAAAATAAAAGCAGTTTTGTCTTGGTACATCACATTTTTATAATTTTGGAGCCTCTGTACAAAATATAACAAATTTTTCCAAAGTGAATCTTGTTTTTTTAAAAAGAAAAAGCAGTTGCCATACTTACACGACTTTCTGTAAAATTTAAATTTTTGGTCCATTTGTCCTATTGTAAAGTCCATCCATGGACATACTGTATAAAACTGGCAACCAGATTTTAAATAGAGACTATTTTAGTCATTATTTTTGTAAATTTTAAAAACTGTAGGTACCTACAGACTTACATACAGCAATATACCATTTTTTTAATTAAAATCAAAGATTACTAATTTACAAAATGAAAAGAAGAGTAATTATTTTTACTTACCTAAAGTTGTCAAAGGTTGTTCAAAATGATATTTTCTTTTGTCAGATATAACAGTAGGTAGATTTTGGGAGGGCAATGCTGTGAATTTTAGCCTTTTACGGCGTCCACACTGCACAAAATCTTGAGGCAAGAAATGTGCAGAACATACTACATTTCTACCATATACCTGATCGGGATTTCTTTTAACCGCTATAAGCCATTTCCTCCTTCTATGAGGACTTGTTGGTAGTCTTTAAAAAAAAGATAATTTCTAGGTATTAATAATTTTCATTTGTTGAAGTTTGGGGCGCTGATTACGATTCTGAAGGATTTTTTTGTTGTACACGTTTTGTCTTCGAGATATACATACATCTTTAAACTTAAAAACCAAATTTACCCTATTTTCACTATATTTCTCCTTCTTTTGCAAGCAATTTTTGACATAAAGCTAATTTGGCACTAAATATTTAATTTCCACCTCTTAGAGTCCCATTATTCTTTTTTTTCCCTTTTTTCCATAAAAATGTTAAGTTTTACTGAAAGGCTTTGCAAAAATGGTTAAAATAAATAAAAAAATGGATTTTTAAGAGGTGGAAATCAAATATTAATTGTCAATCTAGAGAAAAACTCAAGAATTGTCTGCAAAAAAGGGGGAATATGCCAAATTTAGGTGAGTTTTCAATTCAAGTGTGATAATTGATATCTCGAAAATAAATTGGACAAAAAATTCTTTTTAATTCGTGAGCAGCGTACACCAAATCTTAATAAAATCGGCGATGCGTCCGGTTTGTAAATAATTACCAAATCTAATAATACCATATTTTTTTACTTACTGGTGAAACGTAACATCGCATCCTTTGTTGTTAGAAGTATTAAAACAACTTTGCACTAAACAGCGCGTCGGCATTGTTCAATAATTAAATGTTTTTCTGTAAATCACTTTTAATAAATCACAAAATCGGCAAAAATGGAATTAAAATTCCAAAAACACAAAATATGCCACAATCTGAATGACAGAATTGAGAATAACGAGTGACAAGTGACAATGTTGCCAATAGTAGTAAAAGCTAGATTAAAAAATAAAATTACTAGAAGCTGGTATCTGCACGATCCGCCGTTTTATTTTACAGGCTTTAAATACGGGTAATTTATCTAGTTCTTTTTTGAGGGGTGTGTATCCATTACTCAATACAAACATAAAGCTAAATTGCTAAATTAGCTAATTTGCGCTTGGCAAAATCGCTTTTTATCATTTAGTCGTCAAAAACGTTTTGGATGCAGGTTAAAAGTATTTTTTCTTCTGTAAAAATTTAAACGTTGCTACGATATATAAGTATTAATTTGCATCATTGATATATCAAAATTTAGGTAAATATTTATATTTTAATATGCATTATTAAAATATGATGTTGTGTTAAGGTTGATAAAGAAAATTTAATAAAACAAAATATGTTATCTAGTAAGACCGCTCAGAGGAAATTGTTCTGGCCAAGTAGATTTGATAGTTTATTTTAAAAATATTAAAAAACTGCGCTCAGCTGTCACCTTGTCATTTAGAGTTGTTATTAATATGTCAAAATTTGCAAACCTTGGTCATATATTATCGTTTGAAGTTTTTGAAAATTGCCAAACAATTCATAACTTAGAAGGGGGTCGACGGACTTTAGGACCTCACTGTATAATAATTTTTATTATTTTGCGTTTCTTTACGGATATAAATTGTATGGTAATAAATTAATTTAAAAAGGTAAACGGATCAACTGGGTCACTTTAACAGAAGTAACAATTCACTATCAAAAAATCCTACAACAAAACACAAAATAAGTCAGACAAAGCACTAAAAAAACCTACCAAACAACGCGAAATATCAAATATAAATGGCGTCCACCGGTTAACACGAAACAACGAATATCGCAAAATGCGGTACTGACTTGACGTCCTGCGAAAAAGAAACCCAGATTAAGCGGCGATAAATTCATTTGATTCTGCCCGGTAGTTCGTTTGACGCATGCTCGTTTACGCCCGCTGACGAAGAAAATGACTGGTGACGAAACGTTTAGTTTTTTCTTTTTATATTTTTTTTTATTATTTCCCCAAGCAGAAAACGATATAATTTATATTCATTGTATAGACTAGGTTAATTGAGATCCATTATTTTAGTAATTATTCACATTGAATGTGTGCCGATCAAGGACTCTACCTAAATTGTTCGTTTTTTTTTACATAAATTTTAATTTTAAATGGATTTTTTATTTTTTTAGCAAGGTTTCCAAAAAACTTATGCAAAAGCCTTTTTTCTCTCCTTTCACCTGGAGCCTTAGAGGCTTATTGTGCCTTGACCCCTATCCCTTCCTATTTACATACCATTCATTCTATAACTTAGATGGTTGTTGCTCGGTCCGTTTGTTCACCCCCGCACAGTGCTTCGTCCTATGGACAAAAATAATTTTTCTCACTCTATACAAGATCAAAAATATATATATAGGATATTAAAACTTTAACCAGAGATATTGTTAAAAGTTTTTGTTTTCGCTTATCATGTTTTTATGAAGCAAAAACGTTAAAGAAAAATGCGATATTTTTATCAAAGAAATAAACAAATTTAGATGCATTTTTCAGTCAAGTTTAAACTTGTGCTGATTCGAAAGTATTTAGGTGTTTTTAATTTGGCGAAATGGACGAAAACCAAGAAGGTGAGTACTTTAATATTTATCATGAGTCATTTTTATATGTTTAATGTTATAAGAAAAAAGGCTATAATTGAACGATATGTAAAAAATAAAAAAATTATATATTTGAAAAGTTAAATTGAATTTTAAAAAAATGAACGCAAAAAATTCTTAGATTTTTTGTTCAATAGTTACCACATATGTTGACTACAAAATCATGTTAAATTTAGCTGCAAATATTTGCAACCCTTTGAGCTGTATTTTTTTAATCGATTAAGTCATACCTACCTATTCGGTATTATTTTTTTAAATATTTATACATATTTATTGGCATGGATGTTACTATTTGGCAACCTATTTTTAAAAAAATATAATTAATATTATTTTCAATTTACATCCTCTTCTCTTGAAATAGAGTTTTTTTTATTATTTTAGTTATGGAATGTGATCCAACTGTGAGAAATTACAATATTTTTGAAAAATGGATTTCTTTAACTGGCGATAAAGTGGGTGAGATTACAGATTATTTTATATCTCTTTTTGATTTAAATGGTACAGAAGAGTGCAAAAACGAAGTTAGGTTCTATGTTCGAACCCATTTTGATGTTAAATTCACAAAAAATGGAAGGAATGTTCAAGAAGTAAAAGTTATTTTGTTAGACGCAACCAAGATTGGCTAGAAAAAATAGTAGAGCTTCCAGAAAAAATTTTACAGTTTAAAAAGAAATGTGTTACATTAGAAGAGGCAGAAACTCGAGGAAGGCCAAAAAATCGTTTTCTGAGAGCTCATCAAAAACAAAAAGGAGAAGAGTTCAATATTTAGTTGATAATTACAGTGCTGAAGAACTTCTTTTTGCGGCTAGCCTTGCAGAAAAGAACAAAAAAGTTGACACAACTGCCCTAAATCCACAGCAAGTTTTAGCTCTGTATTTAGACCTCGATTTATCCGAGCAAAAATATAATAATCTTCGTAGTGTTGTAAATAGCTCAGTTGAAAAGAACTTGTTTGCAAGTCTTTACGAACTACGAAAAACTAAAAAGGAAACATTGCCAGTTGGAATTAAAACATCTGAAATTAGTGCTGAAGTGGGTTTACAGGACTTGCCTAATAAAACTTCAGATAGTATACTAAAAACTTGCGATATTAAAGCTAACACAACTGCTACCTTAACGTGCAAATGGGGCCTTGATGGAAGCGCAGGACATAGCATGTATAAGCAAAAATTTTCGGAACAACATTTAACAGACGAATATTTATTTTTAGTTGCCTTTTGCCCAATAACCTTAGTTGATAACACAACATTAGAAAAACTATGGGAAAATCCCAGTCCAGGATCCACCCTGTACTGCAGACCTATAAAATTAATATTTTGTAAGGAATCAAATGATCTGGTGCGGGATAAAGAAAACAACGTAACTGTCCAAATTAATAACCTTTTGAACTTCAAATCAGATTTTAATGGATATGAAGTTGAAATCAACTTTGATATAAAGTGTACAATGCTTGATGGCAAAATATGTAACACGTTAACAGAAAATTCGGCATCATCAAAATGCTATATTTGCGGTGCATCCCCAAAAGAGATGAATCAAGAAAACGTGTCAAAAAACCTGCAAATCAAGAAAACTCTGAAAAATCCGGGATTTAAAAGGCATTTCTCATTAGCATCAATGTCAAAGCAAGAAATTGTAAAGGTTTTCGGCTGCGACGAAACCAAAAAGCCACCGAGATAAGAACGTACCTTGATAAAAAAAAGGAAGGCGATAAAAACATCAGATGTGAAGGTGGATTTACAGGGGTCATCTCAAAAGTATTGTCCGGTAATGAACGATGTTGAATTAAATAGGCAGAAGGATTTAATCTTTAAACCAAGACAGTCTATAAATAGAACACCACCAAAACAGTCAGATAGTTCAGCACAACAAAATGAAAAAGTCTGAAAGAACAACAGTTACAAAACGCCTTAGATCTGAGTCTAGCCCAGGCCTGATAGAACGTCAGAAAATACCTAGAAATTCGGAAACGTTAGATAATGATGTCCTTGCATGTCTGGATGACGATAGAAACTTAATTTGTGACTTTGAAGACGAGGAAGAAAATTATGAATATCCAGTAGCTATGATGCTAGAGTCGACAATAAATGCTCTGAAAACTATTAATGAATACTCTGAATGCGATTATGTACCGAGACAGGATGGAAAAATTATAAGGCGCTCTACATTTGTTATTCATAAAATGTTAACTCTACTTAGAAAAAGAATAGCGGAAGAACAAAAGGAGAATACAAATCATATCGGTTCGAAGAATAGCCAAAGAAATAATTTTGTTAATGTACCCGCAAAAATGCCAAGACAGAGAACATACAGTGAAATAGCAAAGAAAGCAAAAAACGTGAAACCAAACAATACTAAGTGGAAAACTCCACCTCAGATACAAAAACATGAGAGCATTATTAGATTAGAAAATCAAAATGATCCAAAAAAGCAAAGTGGAAACCAACAAGGAACGGAGAAATTTAAAAGAGTAGTGAACTTAAACAACGGCGGTTTTCTGCTGGAGTGACATAATGAGCAGTAGCAACAAATGCTGAAGAATTGTATAAATGGTAAAGATGACTTTATAGTAAAAGAAATACAGAACACGGACCCAATGCTAATGATAACCGGCATCATGAAGGGATTTTCATCAGAAGAATTTATTAGTGAATTATTATGGGAGAACTCAGAACTTAAGGATATATTTGGGAATGACGTTGCTAAAGACATGAAGGTAATCACAACGAAAACTTGCCGAATTCCTTGAAAAGAAAACTGGGTATTTCAAGTGAAACCACAAATACTTAAATGGTTCATTAAAAGGGAGAAAATGGGTTTTGACCTAACAACAGTATATTGCCAGGAATACAACAATGTAGCAATGTGTTTCAAATGTTGTTACTTTGGCCATGTGGCCAAATATTGCAAAAACTCAAATTGTTGCCATAAATGTGGAGAAGATTACGAAGGTCAACATTGTAGAGGGTCCGCTTTAGACTGTCCAAATTGCAAAACGGTTGGCTTAGCTATAAGGGGTCACTCGGCACGTGATCCAAAATGCCCAGTATTTATTAATAGAGTAAATAGATACAGACAGCACATAAATTATTCAAGTTCTCATAATTTTTTAGCCTAAACTCAGTGATACCGGCACCAACACTTTCAGCCCGCCGATCTACTCACTTCAGTTCTCCAAAAAAGAAGCAAATACAACTCAAGCAGTGATAGAATAAAAGTTTCTTTATACTAACTTGGCCTCACTGGTATCAAAATTCAACGAGTTACTGCTGGTGATACACACTGTTAAACCTACAGTGATACTGGTTTCGGAATCCTGGCTATCTTCATCAGTCCCAGACAGCTTGGTAAATATTCCTGATTTTAACCTTTTTAGAAGTGATAGGGCGTTAGGAAGAGGGGGTGGAACCTGTATTTACGTAAAAAAGAAAATAGAAGTCATGCCAACCATCGTTAAAACAAATAATAGGATGAAGTTAGACCCAATTGAATCCACTTGGTTGAAGGTTAAAGTAAGAGATTTACACTTAAATATAGCATGTATATATCGACCCCCAAATTTAAGAAGTGAACATGTTAAACCGTTATTGAACACTTTAACACAGATTGCTTTAAACATGGACAATCTTTTAATTTTTGGTGATTTCAATTATCCTGGATTAAATTGGAAAAAACTCTCTTTTCAGAGAATAAATCTGCTGCTCATATTTTCATGAACACATTTTTATCAACGAGCCTTATTCAACATATACAACAACCTACTAGATTCCGTAACAATAACAGACCATTAACACTGGACCTGGTTTTTACCTCTGATGCTAACCTTATTTCTGAAATATCTTTTGAGCCACCTGTAGGATATAGTGACCACCTAGTTATTATAGCCACATCGCAATTGTCCTGTAGTACAGCAGCTCCAAAAACAATAACGAAGAAGAATTATAAAAATGCGAAATATGAGGATATAAATATGCACTTACAGAATTTGACGTCGTCTTCTACTCAAATTAATGAATTATGGAATCAATTCTCGATTGGTAAATGTGAACTCATTTATTCCGGAATACCAGATAAAAACTTCAAGAAAGAAGTAAACTGTGGTTTACATCCGAGATCCAAAAAGACAAATAAATGGAAAAAGAAAATTCTGGCATATTTACAAAAGATCAAATTCTAACGCCGATTATCAAATTTACAGAACAAATGCAATATGATTAAAGCCCGACTAAAATCTAAATAAATAATGTCAACTGGTTCCCTCTGATCTTGTAGTTTTGACCAGTCATTAACGCATAGTAAAAGATTGGACACCGTGGATCTACCCCGTAGAAACCCATGTTGGCTCTCAGTTATAACACCGTTGATAATTAAAAATGTAGTTAATTCTTCAGCAACTAGTTTTTCCATTAATTCGCATGGGATGGATGTTAAGCTTACTTGTCTGTAATTTTTAGCATCGAATTTTTCACCCTTTTTATAAATAGGAATTACTATGGACTCTTTCCATTCTTGAGGAATTTTGCCTTCATTTAGAGATGTTTGCATAATATTTTGAAGTACATCAGCAATGGAAGATACGTTTTTAAGAAACAACGGATATAAATTGTCAGGTCCGGGACTACAATCTGCTTTTAAGTTATTTATGGCAACTATTTTTTCACTGTTGATGGTTGATGAATTTTGAATTCTTTCTGTCGGAGTCAAGATAGTAATGCCATTAGTAGGTTCGGTTATATAGGTTCCCTCGAAATAATCCGCAAACAGATTTGCCACTTCCATAGCGTTTCCTGTTATGGTGTCATCCCCGTTTTCAAGTGTAGGAGTAGAAACTTTTGAGCCTAATATGCTTTTAATGTACTTGTAAAAATTTTTTGAGCTTTTACTTTCGATGAGATTTCTTTCATAATTTTCTTTGGCCTTTCTGATTTGAAATGTGACCATATTGCATTTGTCTCTGTAAATTTGATAATCGGCGTTAGAATTTGATCTTTTGTAAATATGCCAGAATTTTCTTTTTCCATTTATTTGTCTTTGGATCTCGGATGTAAACCACAGTTTACTTCTTGAAGTTTTTATCTGGTATTCCGGAATAAATGAGTTCACACATTTACCAATCGAGAATTGATTCCATAATTCATTAATTTGAGTAGAAGACGACGTCAAATTCTGTAAGTGCATATTTATATCCTCATATTTCGCATTTTTATAATTCTTCTTCGTTATTGTTTTTGGAGCTGCTGTACTACAGGACAATTGCGATGTTGCTATAATAACTAGGTGGTCCCTACATCCTACAGGTGGCTCAAAAGATATTTCAGAAATAAGATTAGCATCAGAGGTAAAAACCAGGTCCAGTGTTGATGGTTTGGTATTGTTACGGACTCTAGTAAGTTGTTGTATATGTTGAATAAGGCTCGTTGATAAAAATGTGTTCATGAAAATATGAGCAGCAGATTTATTCTCTGAATAAGAAGGTTTTTCCAATTTAATCCAGGATAATTAAAATCACCAAAAATAAAAATATTGTCCATGTTTAAAGCAATCTGTGTTAAAGTGTTCAATAACGGCTCATCATGTCCACTTCTCAAATTTGGGGGTCGATATATACATGCTATATTTAAGTGTAAATCTCTTACTTAAACCTCCAACCAAGTGGATTCAATTGGGTCTAACTTTATCCTATTATTTGTTTTAACGATGGTTGACATGCCTTCTATTTCCTTTTTACGTAAATACAGGTTCCACCCCTCTTCCTAACGCCCTACCACTTCTAAAAGGGTTAAAATTAGGAATATTTACCAAGCTGTCTGGGACTGATGAAGATAGCCAGGATTCCGAAACCAGTATCACTGTAGGTTTAACAGTGTGTATCAACAGCAGTAACTCGTTCAATTTTGATACCTGTGAGGCCAAGTTTGTATAAAGAAACTTTAATTCTATCACTGCTTGAGTTGTATTTGCTTGTTTTTTTGAAGAACTGAAGTGGGTAGATCGGCGGGCTGAAAGTGTTGGTGCCGTAATCACTGAGTTTAGGCTAAAAAATTACGAGAACTTGAATAATTTATGTGCTGTTTGTATCTATTTACTCTGTTAATAAATACTGGGCATTTTGAATCACGTGCCGAGTGAGCCCTTATAGCTAAGCCAACCTTTTTGCAGTTTGGACAGTCCAAAGCGGACCCTTTACAATGTTGACCTTCATGATCTTCTCCACATTTATGGCAAGAATTTGGGTTTTTGCAATATTTGGCCACATGGCCAAAGTTACAACATGTGAAACACATTGCTACATTGTTGTATTCCTGGCAATATACTGTTGTTAGGTCAAAACCAATTTTCTCCCTTTTAATGAACCATTTAAATATTTGTGGTTTCACTTGCAATACCCAGTTTGCTTTTCGAGGATTTCGGCAAGTTTTCTTTGTGATTACCTTCATGTCTTTAGCAACGTCATGTATCCTTAAGTTCTGAGTTCTCCCATAATAATTCACTAATAAATTCTTCTGATGAAAATCCCTTCATGATCCGGTTATCATTAGCATTGGATCCGTGTTCTGTATCTCTTTGACTATAAAGTCATCGTTACCATTTAGACAATTTTTCAGCTTTTGTTGCTGCTGCTCATTATGGCACTTCAGCAGAACACCGCCGCTGTTTAAGTGCACCACTCTTTTAAATTTCTCCGTTCTTTGTTGGTTTCCAATCTGCTTTTTTATTTCCTGCATAACCTTTTTCGAATCATTTTGATTTGCTAATAAAATACTGCTCTCATGTTTTTGTGTCTGAGGTGGAGTTTTCCACTCAGTATTGTTTTCTTCCACGTTTTTTGCTTACTTTGCTATTTCACTGTATGTTCTCTGACTTGGCATTTTTGCGGGTACATTAGCAAAATTATTTCTTTGGCTATTTTTTGAACCAATATGATTTATATTTTCCTTTTGTACTTCTGCTATCCTTTTTGTAAGTACAGTTAACATTTTATGAATAAGAAATGTAGAGCGCCTTATAATTTTTCCATCCTGTCTCGGTACATTTATTGTTGACTCCAGCATCATATCTACTGGATATTCATAATTTTCTTCCTCGTCTTCAAAGTCACAAATTAAATTCCTATCGTCATCCAGACATGCAAGGACTTCATTATCTAACGTTTCCAAATTTCTAGGTATTTTCTGACGTTCTATCAGGCCTGGGCTAGACTCAGATCTAGGGCTTTTTGTAACTGTTGTTCTTTCAGACTCTAACTTTTCATTTTGTTGTGCTGAACTATCTGACTGTTTTGTTGGTGTTCTATTTATAGACTGTCTTGGTTTAAAGATTAAATCATCCTGCTTATTTAATTCAACATCGTTTATTACTGGACAAAACTTTTGACCCCTGTAAATCCACCTTCACATCTGATGTTTTTATCGCCTTCCTTTTTTTTTATCAAGGTACGTTCTTATCTCGAATTTTTTTTGGTTTCGTCGCAGCCGAAAACCTTTACAATTTCCTGCCTTGACATTGATCCTAATGAGAAATGCCTTTTAAATCCCGGATTTTTCAGAGTTTTTTCGAGACCATCACGTTTACTTGCCATTTAGATACCTAACACGTCAACTGTGAAAAATAATAATTTAAATCGCTAAGTTAATTCGCCGAAACACACGATATTACGGACTAAATAAAATGCCGTCCGTAGTACGCGACGTCCGAACCTGAATTGAAAATCTTATAAAATGCAAATCCTTAAAAAAATTTTTAGCTATGGTAAAAAAGCCCATTTTTAAAACTTTACCACCTTGTATCTCAAAAGTTAAGCCATTAAGACATAGGCTTTTTTGAACTTTTCTTCTTTAAATCATCTAAGCTTTCTGCACACAGCGAGCGGCGACGGGTCAGTAGCGGAAAAATTATATTTTTTTCTAAAACTTACATTCGGGGTGGCTCAGAAAAGTTATTTTGTTTTTAATTTGTGCAAGATAACGCAGGTAGCGCCTTCTAGGTTTGCAATTAAATATGTAACAGGTTTTTACTTCACACCTCCAAAACCCCCTCTGGCCAAATATTGTAAAAATACACTTATTATTACCAAAAGTTATGTATGAAAAACTAAAACTAGAATAAATAAATTTGAAGATCCTGCATCTCCGAAATCATCCACTTTTGGACTAAGGTACATCGGGTTAGATCATCATATTTCAGCCTGGGGAATTTGTGATAGCATTTTTCCCCCATCTTTTAGAGACACCCTGTATAATTTTAAATTCTGGCAATATTTTTCGCAGTAAAAGCTGAAAAAATATACAAGCGAATTGATAACCTCCTTCTTTTTAAAATCGATTAAAAATTACTACGTCAGTCCTACAAATAGAAGTCATTTTTGATTTTATAGAATTTTCCACAGGATACAAAAATATGCATCCAAAATATGTATTGAAGACTCGTTGGTACAAAAACGGGCTTTTATCACTTGGGTACTAATTTACTTTTACCGGAAAAAATATTCGGATTTTTGCAGAGTTGGTGGTCAATCTTAGGTGAATGCCTGACTTTAAGTTTTTATTACTTCCTGTTTAAACTTAACGTGGTCAACGGCGAGATTAATAAACGAGTTTTATATAGTATTGTATGTCAAAGTTTCTTAAGCATAAACTGATATAGGAATAAGGGGTGTGCACAATATTGCACACCTAGATCAAAACAGTAGCAACTTAAAAACAATTATTTTTTGAGAAGGGTCAAAAAGCTAGTTTCGCAAAACTATACATATGCAATAATGGGTTTACGAATTGTTTAATAAGTGAATAATGCACTTCACTTATTTAAAATAGGTGAACATATTATTGCATATAGCCTCGTCTGTATGCGATATTTGTGGTGAGATTTTTAATTGCTGTTCAAAACCAGTCAGGTGCAATAGATGGTTTACCGCTGTTTTAAAGCGCTACTTTAAAGTGTTTAAACGCTGCGTTGCATTAAACCGCTATAGTCCTCTGAATACGCCCATTATTTTGACATGCTGACATGGAGGCTGACATGCTGTATCTTAAAAATCTGGTACCATCAAATAGCAAACGTATAATAAAGTTAATTTTTAAATGCATATATTACACCATATTTAAATCTACATAAATGTCCATAATTTAATTTTTTGTAAAAGTCACTGTAGTCAACAAAAATAAATTTCTATAGCAATTGTCAAATATACATACAATGGATTTATTACGTACCTGTGTGTAGCACCAATTTTCTGCTACAGGTGTATTAATTTCTTGTGGCGGCGGGCTCGGGACACGACTCACCGCCATAGTGCTTGTGGGGTGCAGGTTTGTAGCTTACCCGGGCGGTTTGCCCGGCACCGCAAATATAATTCTTTTTCCAACAAACTGTAATAATAATAATAATATATTTTTAGATCGATAAACAAATAAGTAAGACTTGGTAAATTTTTACAAAACTCGCCTTCTGACTAAAACTAAAAATACATTTTCATCTCAGTTTATTCTAGTCGTAACTCAAAAAACAGGGTAGAAAAAAACCATGCTTTTTTGACCAATAACAATTTGAATGATATTATCTTATCAACTAAATTCAGTTTCTTATTCACTTCGGTAATGTCAGCATGTCGGAAACCTCTTGCTAAGCTCCCACGTGAAATCGTTCATGGAGGATATAGAATATATATATATATATATATATATATATATATATATATATATATATATATATATATATATATATATAATCAATCGGTTTCATAACGTTCTTGGACGGTAGCTTATAGGCATTGTGTGGTCTGTATTAGGTTTTGGCAGTGTAATCATGATACCTGATTTCCATTCCTTAGGAAAGGAGTGGTTGTTCAAACAATATTCGTACATTTTAGCAATATGTCTATGTATTTGGGGGTTTAAATGGCGGATGAGGTTTTTAGTGACATTATCATGTCCTGGAGAAGTGCTTTTTCCACGGCTAACAATGTTCATGTAGTCTTCCTCCGTAATCTCATAGGTAGTGTTGTCGATATTATCATTTGGCTGATTAAAATATTCGTTATACCAATTATTTATTGAGTTGTAGTTGGCTTCATCATATTCGGGGTAGTTTTTTTCTTTAAATGCTTCGCTAAAATGTTGTGCCATGACTTCAACCTTTTCTTTGTCTTCTGAATAATCTTTTCCGTTCTGAGTAAGTGTTGGGATGTTTGCAGTGGTCTTGTATTTAGTTAGTTTTTTATTTCTTGCCAGTAGTTTCTTCCTTGTTGTTGCTCGATATTTTTGCAAGCATCTAGCCATTTTTGTTTTCTGTGCATTTGAATAAGATTTTGAATATTTTTGTTATAGTCGTTAATTTTTCTTTTATGTTCAGGTGTAGGATTAATTCTATATTCTCTATACATACGTCTCTTAGTTTTTATAAGCCTTATGATAAATGGTGGAAGAGTATGAGAGTAGTATCGAATTTTTGGGTTGGTGAGTTTTGCAGTATGGTTTCGGTTAGCTTTTTTAAAAGAAATCCTTTTTTGTGGTTAGAATGACGTCTTTAGAGTTTGGAATTTCCTGTTCCCATGCATCTGCCATTTGAAGTCTATTTATGTTTTCTTTTGTTGAGATGTAAAAAAGGTGTTTATATTTTTTGTTTACAATTTCATTCATTGGAGTGGATAAGGCGTGTTTATTTGTTTGTGGAATGTTAGTGTTATTTTTTTGTGATACTTGGCTTGTGGAATTCTTTTCATTGTTTGCTTTTTTATTTGGGTGAGATGGTTTGCATCCTATTATTTCTTCAATGTCTTCTTGTGATAGGTCTAGTTGTTTACGTTTTCTTTTTTTATATTCCGTTATTAACCATAAAAGGTCTTCTTCCTCGTTGTCGGATGAAACACTCATTGAAAATTGTTTTTATACTTTAGATATCGAAAGAAAAAACACTTTAACAATATGCTCGTTTTTTACGTCCGTTCACGATGAAATCGCGCTCGGAACTTTTTTAAAAATAAATATACTGATTCGGATAATCCATACTCAATCAGCCTGTTAAGCAATATGATGTGATCCACCTTGTCGAACGCCTTCTCACAATCTGTATATATTACATCAAGTTGTTTGCCTTCATCAATGGCTTTAGCCACATATTCTGAGAAAATACACAGATTGGTGACAGTTGATTTGTCTGTTATAAAGGCATGTTGAAAAACTGAGATCTTAGGCAACATTCCCTCAAACAGGTCCTCATGCAAAATCATCTCAAAAATCTTTGCCAAAACATTGATAAGACTTATAGGCCAATAATTCATTATTTCTTTTTTGTGTCCACTTTTAAAAATGGGTGTCACAACGGCTAACTTCAAATCAGATGGATTTTTTTTTGTTTTAAAGCTAGATTAAAAATGTAGGTCAAAGGTTTTACTAAAAACTCAGCCAGGCCTTTAAAAATATAGACCGGAATGTTATCACTGCCTGTGGATTTTTAGGCTTTAATTTTTTAATATGTTTCAAAACAGTTGATTCCTTTATCTTAGAAAAATGAAAGAATGCACCATCAAGGGGCCTTGCATGAGAACGTGCTTGATCAGGCACATTAAAAACAGATTTAAAATATTGTGCAAAAGCGTTAGCTATATCAGTGGCATTGTTATAATATTGATTATTGTATTCCATCTCTACTGGTACACCATTATGATTATTTTTGCTTTGTATAAAAGACCAGAAAGATGTGGTATCCGAATTTATGTTAAGCTCTATTGTTTCTTTATATTTTTTGTATTCTAACTTGATTTGCTGTTTAATGTTTTTTCGTAACTCTGTATACATGTTGTAATTTGTAACGCGTGTTTTACCTTTTCGTATGTTCTTACATAATCTATTTATGTGTCTAATTTTACGTATTAAGTCCATAGAGTACCATGGAGGAAATTTGGGACCACTTGAAGTGCTTTTTACCTACACTAATATGTTCAGTAAAACTTAAAGAGCTATCAAATAAAACTCCTCCTCCTAAAACTCGCAAACCTTTGAAAAATTAATTTTGAGACAACACAGTATCACATATATTATAATTAAAATTGATTATATTCTTATTCAAAGTAAAAGTTATTTTAGCGTATTTTTTCAAATGAAAACTAAATCCGTTAGTATTACATCTTTCAAAAACATTATCCAAATCCTGTTGCAAAGACATACAGTTACTATCACTACAAATTTCTAAAAACAGTATAAAATCTTCAACAAACAACAACTTTCGAGAATTCTTAACAACAGCACATACCTATACCATTTATAGCTATAACAAAAGGGAGGCCCAAGGTTCGATCCTTGAGAAGCTCTTGATGGACACTATAGAAATTAGATTTAGCCCCTTTTATTTCAACATATTTTTAACGATTACACAACTTACAACAACTATGATTTTATCAAGTCAACCAAGCCATCAGTTACACTCATTTTCTGTAAAGCTTGAATTATGGTACTATGTCTCACTCTGTCAAATGCCTTCACCATATCATGAATCTGAAAGAATTTTTAGTCGGAAACGTTTCATTCTCAAGATATTTTTATTTATTTATGTATTTATGGCACACTACATTTGATTTTTACCCTTTTAAAACCCGGATTTTCTATGTATTTACCCATTTTATCAAATAAATTACAAAGGTTCACTTTAAAAACGCGGCAACCATGTATACATAATGTCTCCATAGCCTACTGGGATTAAACCCATTGAAAGTAAAGCTTTTTACAAATCAATCAAAAACATTTTATTGAAAGACACAAAATGTTGTACAATATTAACCTAATCTATTTTAAATCTACAAACACTACTCACTATATTATTGAATTAATTTGGTAGTAATATACATACATATACAAATTATAGAAAAGAATACAATAGCTAATTTAGTTGATCTAAATTTTTATAAAATTTCCTTAGTGAATAATTTGTACAGTTTAAAAGGTGTTTCCTATTTTTTTAGGTAATGGTAAGTAAATTTTTTATATGCGCAGGGATACTGTTATAAATGTTTTTCCCTTGATGATACAACAAATCAAGGTTTAGTGAACTATTAGATTATGGCACCACAATATTGTGATTAGATCTTGTAAAATGGCTATATACATAATTTCTTTTTAAAAGAATCCCTCCAAATCGTAATTATGCTTAGAATATCAAAAATTAGGATGTCAAAAATGTTGAAATCATAAATTTTTTGAAGAGTGGTCTACATGATGTCATACTCGAAACATTTTTGTTTGTTCGAATAGCTTTTTTTTGCAAATTAATGCAAAAAAAAGTAAAAATACATAGAAAAACGGGGTTTTAAAAAGTAAAAATGAAATATTGTGTGCCACTTCAGCTTTATAACAGGAATTGTGTGCAAAAATAAAAACGGAAATATAGTAAAAATGAGATTAGTTAGATTTTCAACTTTGATGATGGATATTTTGATATTTATTTATTTATTTACAGTAACAATACTTACAGAGAACAGACTCCAAATAGTACAAAAATTTACATTACATTACATTTAAGTCTTAATATTCACAATTAACACATCTTTTAAAAGAATTAAAACTAATATAACCAAAAATATCAAAAGACTGAAAATTCTTTATCTAGTTATTCATGAGTCTGTCAGAAAAACGCTGAAATCCATAATTCGTCCTATGTGGTTGAACTTAAAACAAATCTCTACATCTTGTAAACCTACTAGGTATTCCAAACAAATCTTTGATAGCAGCTGACTACAACATACTTGCCCATTTAGCGGTTTATACAGAAAAATGCCATAGCTTTATCCCTTTTTTTTCCAAGGGAATCAATCCCAGTTAACTGAATATGAATTGTGTATGGTAGTTTTTTATATGGAAATCTTAATTTATACAAAAGAGCAGTTTTACGCAGTTTAATTTGTTCTGGATATGTTCCAAACGATGAATTTGACAATTGTACTTAGGACTCCAGATAATGCTAATATACTCGAGAATACTACCAAACTGTTATATAAAGATTTTATAGCCCTAATATTATAAATATTAGAAGACATTCGATGAACAAAGCCAAGCATTCTAGTGGCTCTAAGAACTATACTGTCAATATGTTTATTAAAACTAAGATCTTTATTAAATATTACACCCAAGTCCTTAAAGTTATCCACACAACCAAGAGCAACATTCGCAATACTGTAATTATGTTCAACAGGAGATTTACTTTTATAAAAACACATCATTTTACGTTTTGAAATGCTTAATTCCAACAATTACACCAGTCAACAAATTTCGTTAAATCCTGTTGAGCAAGACCACAGTCTTCATATGAACTAACGCTGCTAAATAATTTTAGGTCATCCACGTACATTAGACATTTACATTTTTCAAAAAAAGGTGAAACACTATTAAACAAAAGCAGAAATAAAACGGCACCTAAATGGGAGCCCTGTGGAACGCCCGATTTAACACCAATCTCACGCAATAACACATTTCCGATCTTTACCAACTGCTTTCGGTCACTAAGATAATAATAATAATAATACTTCTTTATTTCAAATTATATACATTTTAACGCGTATAAAAAAATGATAATAATAATATTCATCTAAAATTATAGTTCAAAAAATCACTAACACTATATGGTTCAAGGCTAATCAATAAATTTTTTAGGGTCCTTTTAAATGTTTTTATGCTTGTACTATTTTTAATAAAATCAGGTAATTTGTTATACAATTTGACACACATATAATAGGGACTGTTTTCAGTCAATGTTAATCGATGCTGGGGATATATAATGTTTATGTTTCTAGTGTTATATCTATGTACAATTGCGTTATCAAACTTATCTCTATTCTTAAACAAAAAAACAATGCATTCAAATAGGTATGTATAAAGCATATATGGTCATAACATTAAGTTCTTTAAATCGGCCTTTACATGTGCACCTAAAATTAAGTTTTTTAATTGCCCTAATCACTCTCTTTTGCATAACAAAAACTCTTTGTATTTCTTTACCACCACCATAGAAAATAATGCCATATCTGAGAACAGATTCAAAATTAGCACAGTACAGAATTCTTGTTGTGACCATATTTACATACCGTGCCGCAACACTTATTCCAAACCCAATTCTAGCCAATTTTAAACACAGATTATCAATATGCTGGTCCCAGGATAAAAATTCATCAATTATTAGCCCTAAAAACTTAGTATTCTGATTTATAGTATAACTATTGTTATCAATATTTAAAAGATTGGGTTTCTCTAATTGACTGTTTTTTGTAGTAAACAGAATTGTGTTTGTTTTACTATGATTAAGAATAAGCTTGTTTTCATTAAACCATTCAGTGGTTTTTTGAATAGCATATTCGCTGTTTATTGAAACATTCTGAATGTTGGATCCTGGAACCAACAAATTAGTATCATCGGCGTAGTTAGTTATCAAAAAATTGTTTTCTATTGAGCTTAGATCATTAAGGTATAACACAAACAGATTGGACCAAGGATACTACCCTGTGCTATTCCTAACTTGTTAATTTTTACATTAGATTTTATGTTGTTGAGTACAACTCTTTGTGGTCTGTCTGATAGATAGGACCTTATCCAAGCCAGAGCATTTCCTCTGATACCATATTTATCTAATTTATGAATTAATATATTGTGATTTACACAATCATATGCTTTACTTAGATCTAGACACATGCCCAGTGCTAGGTTTTTATTTTCTAAGTGTTGCAGAATAGCTGTTATAAACTGATATATTGCTGTTGTGGTAGACCTGAACAGTAGATATGCATGTTGTCGACATGAAAAAGTCCACATTTTACAATAAATCCCACCAGTCTAGAGCATATAACCATTTCAAATACTTTTGAGAAACTCTGAAGAAGACTTATTGGTCTGTAACTATTAAAATCGTTTAGCGCGCCCTTATTTTTAACACGCTTTTATTAACTTGGGTTGTAACAATCTATTCATCTGTCTATCTATGTAACGGAATCTTTGAGCCTAATTTTAACCAACTTCCAGCTATTCGATTTCTTTGAAACTTTGCACACGTGTCAAGGACCGATGAAGATGCAATAATTTAAAAACAGTATCCCGTTATCTTTTTTTGAATCGCCAGGAAAAAAATTCCATTATATTATAAAAACAACACCTAGGATGCCATCTGTTGGCAACATTTCAAACTTTGCTATTAAATGAAGAAGAAATTTTTAGTTTTTACACAATTTGGTTAGTTGCACCATTAGTTCAAGGATTCCATAATAAAAATTACATTATGTGTAATGTATACATAATACATAATGTGCAATTAATAAAAATTAACATTCTTTTTTGGATCGCCAGGAAAAAAATTCCATTATATTATAAAAATATAAAAACAACACCTAGGTTGCCATCTGTTGGCAACATTCCAAACTTTGCTATTAAATGAAGAAGAAATTTTTTAGTGGGTTGCAATATATTGGCAACGGTCCAAACATTGCCTGGATTGCCATCTGTTGGCAAAATTTCAAACTTTGCTACTTAATGAAGAAGAAATTTTTTAGTGAGTTGCAATCTGTTGGAAAAATTTTAAAATTTGCCACTCTTGTTCATTAAAAAATTTTTCGCCATTTTGTCAAGAGTAGCAGAAACTAAAAAATGAAAAATAATTAATAGTTTAAAAAACTAAAAAACACGCTTTTATATGCAACCGAACTAAAAATTAGAAAATAATTTTTCATTAAAAAAAATATTGTCATTTCATAGTAAAAAGCGTGGGGTGATAAATATATTAAATGTTATAATTATTATATTTGCAAATATCTATGATGGAAAAGTTATGAAAAAATAGTAAAATGCACCCCACGCTTTTTACTATGAAATGACAATATTTTTTTAATGAAAAATTATTTTCTAATTTTTAGTTCGGTTGCATATAAATGCGTGTTTTTTAGTTTTTTTAAACTATTAATTATTATATATAGGTTTAATGTTTGTTATCTTTAGTTGCTCAGGAAAAATTCCAAATTTTAAAGAGTTATTTAAAATGTATCTTAAAATATCTAAGATTTTAATTATAGAAAACTTAACTATGCTAGTTGAGATTTCATCTTCACCACTACTATATTTATTTTTTAATTTATTAGATATTGCTAACAATTCATTATTTGTGACTCGGTATAGGTACATTGAATGGTTGTTATCAGTAATATTACATTTATGAGGCCTGTGTACTTGTTTTTTAATAACTCTGGAACGATGTTTAATAAATAGTCATTGAATTCGTCAGCAATTTTTTGTAAATCAGGTAGCTGACAATTATTGGACTTAACTTTTCCATTTATTTCGTTGCAGATATTCCACATGCATTTTATCTTATTATCCGAATTTTTAACCTTATTTTCAAACTTGTTAACTTTTTCAGATTTTAAGAGAGCATCATATTGTTTTTTAGTTTGATTATATAATGTCTTATAATGGTTGTTGTGTTTTGATAAAACCAGTAATATATCTAACCTACGTTTACATTCCTTTATCTGTTCATTATTTGGACGTTTACATTTTTTATTTTTATATGTCATAACAAGAGGAAAACATTGATTAAAAATATTTTTGTATGTACTTATAAATTCCATTGTCGATTTACATTACTTCGTTGTACCTGGAAAATATTATTCCAACTCTGGTAAGATGCTATCCACTTCAGGTATGGACCACCAATTCCCAACTAAAAATTATTTCAGATTCGTGATCAACGCCCCCAGTCTGACATTAAGGAGTGGTTTAATGATAATTATCTGGTACTGAATGAATCAAAGACACAGTGCATGATATTTAGTCTCCGTGAGTGTCTAACCGAACTTGAGGCACAGAATACCATACATTTCTTAGGAATTTCCCTTGACCAGAGACTGACATGGAGTGCCCATGTCGATGCTTTGGCGGCAAAGCTGAGTCGAAATGTCTACCTGATTTATAGTCTAGCTAATAATGTGTCGGTTAATATTTTAAGAACAACCTACTTTGCTCTTTGCCACTCACTTCTTTCCTATGCAATTATAGTTTGGGGACAAGCTGCCGAAGCCAAAAGAATATTTGACTTGCAACGCAGAGCTTTAAGGATCGTGGCAGGAATAGGATATAGGGACGATTGTAAATGTGCCTTTACAGACCTAAAAATTTTAACCTTCCCAAGCCTATTTATTTTGGAGAATCTTGTCTATGCTAGGGTGAATGCAGATGGGTTCCCTACAAATAGTGACAAATATGATGAATTTTTAACATGTGATGTAATGTCTTTATAACATAATGTCTGTATAATGTAATGTTTTTAAATTATTGGTGTATCCATGACGTCTTTTATACATTTTAATTTGTTAGTATATTAATATTTTAGAAATACTTTAATGTTTTAATTTAGATATTTTAACTGTGCATTAATTAGTTTTAATTATTTTTATTCTTGTATTGACCTGTGTAATTTGTACTGCAATTTTTACATCAATAAAATATATGAATATGAATATGAAAAAAAACCCTTTATACCAAATTCGTTCAAAATTGGAGTTGCCTCCACTTTCAAGATAATTACCACATTTTCTGTATTGGGACAAATGGGTTTGTTTAATTTTTCTCTCTAAAAGTTTAGTTTATTAAATTGGAAGTGTGTATGAACCTGATTAAAGTTGGTTCTGGTTCTTAGTTCTGATTAGTTTTTGGTCTGCCGTATTTATTTACTAAAGTAATTAAATTTAGAACTTGTTTGGAAATTGTTATTTTAATCAGGAGCTAAACTTAAGACCATCGCCAACTAAAATTATTTTTACAGTTAATAGTTTGATTAATAGTTTAATTTTACTTCACCTGGCTATTAAAGCAGATATAGTTTATGCCCTTTAAAAAGAATGATAACGTGGATTTACCATTTAAATACAATGCCATCACTCTTGTTTTTAAAATGTGAATGCAGTATCCTAAAATATGTAGATACTATAAAACATTTAAAGAAAAAAAGAGAGAAAAAAATAGGTTTATGAAAAAAAGTTTGCCATATTCCATTTTTATTTAGGTGTACCTAAAGAGATTCTTTTTAATAACTGCCTTTTGAGTCCTCCTATTAAAAGAAATCAAAACGAAAAATATACAAACAATAGCAGTATTATTAACCTTCATTAGATGTTAATTGTTAAATCCTACTTACCTATTGTTGCATAAGGACACTATTGTTCCTTAATTGCTTGCTTGTTATCAATTTTCACGAGCAACTTGGATTTTAAAACAAACTAAGAATCTTTTACACAAAAACATAAGTTACAACTCCAACAAAAGGTGCTTTTTTAATTAATATTATTATATTAAAATAATATTTTACTGTACCAACTGTTATTTATGATTTTTCTTCCTATAGTGACAATTGACATATGTCATATAGAAGGCAGTATCGCCAAGCGCATAATGTCCCTAGAATACCCTAGCAATTGGTGTATTTATGCTCCAGAACCGCCCGGAACGACACCATGAGTGTTCCTTTTACAATTTTTTACATTTTTTCATGTTCTTGACACTATTAACAGTTTAGAGAACGGTTCAGAACGGTTCTACAAGGTAAAAGGAATACACTAAATAGCTTTCATCAATTTTAGGCGAAGAACCAATTCCAAAACGGTATTTACCAATTGGTTATGTTGACGTTTAAACAATGTATTATACGTCGACGTTGTCACCAATAATTACCGCGGTTATAATTAGTTGAACGCCTAAAATTGATGATTATTTGGCAACGGGTAACGTGTAGTGTAGTGTATTGTAGTGTAGTGCTGAAAAGTGGAAATAAGGTCGTGTTTATATATTAAAATTTAATTTCAATTTTAGTATTAGCATCAGTATTAATATTAACTTAAAATTAATTTAGCCATGTTTGTGGCACTGTTTACCTACATTAAAAAAATAAGCTATGGAGCTTAAATAAAAAGGTGTTACCGGTTTTAACCTTTTTAATACACATAAGCAAATAATATTTGTCTCTATTTTATTATAAAATTTTGGATTTTGAAGAAATTTAAGGTCGTTTTAAGGTAAATTTTGTTTATAAACCCGGCCTAAGTTAAAAAAATAAAAATAAAAACAGTAACACGTATAACTAATTGTATGTTATGTCACAAATATCAAAAATTAAAAATAATTATTCTCTTAACAAGTGCGCAAAATATGATACTTTCCTGCGCGCAAAAGCAGTGAGGCCATTTTTTGTTTTTAATACGGTTCAAAAGATTTTAAAATCATTACATTTTCTTCCTAAACGGTGGCGTACGGTATACGTCGCGTATTTAACCGTGTTTAAATACATCCCGGACAATGGTTTAAAAACAATATTCTTATCTCTGTCGGTCAGGTGTATGCATCGTACTTATTAAAAACGTTTTTTCGCACATTTCTTGTAAAATTTTTACATGGCAAGTAAAAATTTTTATATTGGGTGTAAACTAACGTACATATTAATCCTAAAAATAAAGATCATAGTTATAACCTAAACATTTATTGGCTGTGACGCAACGATTTGAAAACCTACATTTTCTTGATTCTCATATTTATATTGTTATTTTTGAAAACGGTTTGAACCATTGAGACGAATACGGTTAGCAAGAAAATTTGACTTTAGACGAACGACGCAAAGCGGATTTCGGATAAGCTTTAAGTGTGGGAAAGACACTTTGCGCAAGTGGAATTAGGAATAATATTTTTTCTATGAGTGTCTTAAAAACATATATTTATTTTTATTCTAATATTTCTCAACGTCAGATAGTATTTGTCAGTTTTGACTTTATTTGATTGCTTTAATAACCAGTTACATTTTTTATTTTGCGCATGCAAGTAAAGAAAAGGATTTTATGGGTATATTTATGAAAAAATAAACTTCTAAGTTTTAATAAAATGAACCCAACTTCACGACCTTAAAAATAGTGTAGTTAGATTAAAACTAGTTTTAACAAGGACTGCAGGCGGATTCTTAATCTGCTGTCTTGAGTCGTAACGTATAGAGACGCTACCGAATGGTGATTCTTAACTTATTTGAAACTCGATTCCGAGTCGATATACCTCAGGTTCCATAACTAGGCACTATCCTTATCAAAGAAGTCTTTATTCTATCAATTATCTAAAAACATATGAGAAAATAAGGCCGATGGAATTCAAAAGGGATACCGAGAACTTGATACCGACCAAGTCTTCCCATTTCGATTACTTAAGTATTGGAGCCCTGAATTCCAAACACCTAGTTCTGAATTACACTAACTAGTTTTAACTTTTTGTGGCATCGTCAGTGTAATTCACGACTAGGTGTTTGGCATTCGCAGTAGCGTAGCTAGTCGTAGGTGGTGTAGGCAGTCACCTACGGCCTCGCGCCTAGGGAGCCTCGCGGTTGGGAGGCCTAGTAGTTAAAGGTATGAAATATGAGACATAGACACAGTTATTTTATGTTGTAATTAAGTCACATATATATAAAGTTACTTTACTCTTGGTCATTTTTTATATTTTTAGTTATAACTTGCTCTGTATATTACCAATTATCGGTTTTGGACCATGCGACCAGTTTTCCCAAAAGGACTTTTAAAAATTCCAAAATTTTTGGTCCATTTGTCCTTTTGTAACACCTATCCTAGAACACACTGTATATCCATAAAAACCTATTTGTAATTTTTACATTTCTGTCATAACTCAGTTATACGTGTTTGACATGCTCTGTATATTACTAATTATCGGTTTTGGACCATGCGACCTGTTTTCTTAAAAGGACTTTAAAAATTCCAACATTTTTGGTCCATTTGTCCTCTTGTAACACCTATCCTGGGACACACTGTATATCCATAAAAACCTTATTTTAATTTTTGACATTTCTGTCATAACTCAGTTATACGTGTTTGACATAAGAACTAGTTTTAACTTTTTTAAACCTATATCCACTTTTTAGTCCTAAACTACACCATACTACACTTTACCCGTTTCCAAACAAAGCTAATAGGTTCTATTCTATTCTATTTTTTGTTCTTGGTTTTGCAGCGGGACTCCATGTACTGTAGTATTCTACAAATCGACTTCATTTTACCTCACTCGCACTCTGTGTTCAAGAAAACACACTTGAAGTCAATCAAATTGGTCGCCTATAAGCGAGGTCTCCGAACGTGTCGAATTCTACCAAAATTTTAAAAAAGTCGTACATAACCCTAAAATAAATTTAGGTATTTGTTAGTTTGCTATGATTTATATATTTATTTGGTTGGTTGTATCATTTTCATTCTAGCCATGTGTTTACTGTCCAACCAATGTGCCCTTGATAATTGGTTATTAAATTTTTAGTTTAATTGTTTACATATGTAGTCTTGCTTTATTGATTTAAATTATTAACAGTAGAGAATAGAGACATTTTGCACCCCTTATTTTGCAATTCCGTTGTGGTTAACGTTATTCTGAGAGTTCTGAGAGGTAAACTGTGTGGTTGCCGGATTGTAGAAATACGGATTTTTCGTTAACTTTAAAATCGGTGAACCACAGGCAAAAATAAGGTTATGTGTCGAAAGCGCAGACGCAAGATAAATTTCTTAAAAGAGGCTGCAAAATCTCTTTCTAAAACTGCTGTCGTAATCGTTATGTTTAATAACGATAACCATAAGGAGGCCAAAAAACGTCTGTTATTTTAAGAGGTGCAAAATGTCTCTAATATTGATGTGTATTTATTTGAAAAAAAAGGTTAAGTTGATCTTCAGAAAAAAATAATTTTATAGAATCTCAATTAGCCAGGAGGGTGTATAAACGATAGACATATTAACTGCTAATGCCATAGTGCAAAATTGACTCCAAGAGTAAAAGAGAATAAAATCAAATAAAAATCGATTAAAAACCTAAACATTTTTTGTTTTGTGTTAAAAACAATATTTAAAAGCTTAATTACTCAATAATAATATTCCCTAAATCTAATTTGCAAAAGCTGTATGTGTGTCCGGTGTGTCCTTTTTTATCTTGCACAGTTAAACAGAGAAGTATTAGTACACATATAGACATTTTACGAACATTTTCAATGTCTATTGTGACACACAGTACCAAAAAGTGGAATTATCGACTTCTCAACAAGTAGAAATATACGATAGAAAGCGACATGTATATAGAGTTCTATAGAGCATGGAGTCCCGCTGCTGGTCCCTTCAGGTCCAATTCACCAGCTCTCCCCTTCCAGACTATGCTTTCCAGGGCTTCGGAGAATCTGGATAATCGAGCTCGTAGGTACTAGAAATTCAAAAAAAAAAAAAAAATTAAATCGATGCAATGCATAAATTGACAGTTGTCAAACCAACAACCAACTGCTACTGGTGTTACGTATAACCTTTACTTTTACTACTGACAGTTCCCATGGAACGCCCATCTATTTCCCACCATTTGAGAAATACCTCGTGTTCACTACCAAATACCATCAGCTTATAGGAATCTTCGCTCAGAGCGCTTAGCTTCAGAAGAAAGATGCCGTTAATTTAGCTTGAATCTTTACTCGATCTTCAAAGGTAAAAACGTCCGTACAATTCCTCTAACCGCAACACCGGGAAAAATTTTGTAATTTTCTACGCGACGTCCGCACTGTTGGAAAGTCGAACAAAGAGTTAAAGCTAATAGGTATTTTTTTTCAGCAATAAATCGTTAGTATTATAAGTCATTTTCAAAAATCGATCTTGGTTATCCCGATCCATAAAATTCGGTTCTAAAAAGTGTCAGCCAATCTCTAGCTGTGTTCATAAATTGATCGGATCCTTATAGTAGAGGAGCCCACGATGCTAAATGGGAATTTACTCGAGCGTTAAAGGGACCCATTGGGTTGCAAAGTTTAGATGATAAGAAGAAAAAAATGTTATATAATATTCCTTGGGTTTTCGGTGTAGTGTAAATTACACTGCACCAATTATCAGCTGATTTCTAGTGCGCGAATGGTGTAGAAAAACGCAGGAAATGAGAAAGTAGTAAAATGTAGTGTAAAATTTATGTCTTCCCTTCAGATATCGAAAAAAATTTAAATAAAAATGTCTAGCACTCAAAATTTCTTGCAGCAAAATAACAACAACGAGTTTTGAAAAGCAAAACTGATTAATTTTAATAAATCTAAAACATGAAGATTTTAAAACTTCACATTTATAATTTTCAGCTGTTCAAATGTCAAAAATATGCAAAGCACGACAAATTCCACTTTTTACATCTCCTAGCGACGAAGTGTAAGTTAATTCACACCAGTGTACACCAATTTTACAAAGGAACATAAAAGTGTAGTGCATTTTGCACGACTTATTAGGAGGACTTATTAAAGGAATGTAAATGTGTAAAAAGTGTACACTAGTGTACACTTTTGTTAGCAAAGGAATAGACTAGAGAGAGCTTAACTGTGAATTTTCATTTACAGGTATACCTGTAAATGTAATTTTTTATTAACAGTGATTTTAACCTGTGAATGGGAATCAAAGTATTATCAAATAAAAGAACGACGACGACGCCGTTACTTCACATAGGATAAAAGTGAAAATTTGTATTATGTTGTCAGTGTGGTTGAAATTAATTGAAAAAAGAAGGCATAATACTGTTCTTATTGCACGAAATCAAACATAAAACAAAAATACAAACTATACCTAGTTTAATATTTTATTTATTATATTATGTACTATGTACATATGTATATGCTTAATAAATACGGTAAACATGTTATTCGGTATTTTAAAACTAAAGAAACAAGGCATACAATGTAACAAAACAAAAATAAAATGTCACACAACCTGTAATAAATGAAAAATTATAATGTATGTAGTGGATCACAAAACTAAAAAGTGCGATTTTTTTAAAGACATGTACAAAACAGACACAGGTGGGTGATCGTTGTGATGACAGTAGTTTTAGTCTTGTCGCGTGACAAGGAACCAGTCGGTTGATGGCTCTCTGAATTTAGTTTTATGTTAACAACAGATTTGTATTATATTATAACTGATAATTATAAAAGTATATATATAAGTATTAAAAGTCCAACTGTTCTTCGTTATTGGACCCTATGAACAACCCACTTGATGTATCTCCTACCTTAGTAATCAAAACCAAACATGTTGAAAATGGATTAAGCAGTAAATATTTGCAACCTTGTTAATTTGATAACTATGTGAAATAGTATCATTTACAGTTAAGCCATTCACATAACAGTTAATTTGATAATTATGTGAAAAATATCATTCACAGTTTAGCCATTCACAGATAATTCTTAAACTGTTAACAGGTCGTGATTGTGAAATG